>OX578272.1:155462922-155668150 GCA_951217065.1 Baccha elongata
CATCTCACTGATTTTGAAATAAGTTGAGGTAAGATGCACCGAGATGTACAAAATGATTCTGATGTGATCCGGCTTATGTGGTTTGCTTCTACAATAAGAACATTTTGCTTTATATGGTTAATTCTTCAACAAGATAAGATTTTAACTTGTGTTAGAATAATGTCAATAACCATGGAAGAAAGGTTAAAAAAAATTCTTATATTTAAATTGAATATTTTCAATGACTTTCAGCAAACGGATGATATCTGCTTAATTCTCTTAAAGCTACGAATTGTAATTTGTAGTCTATCAAATTAAGGTTTGGAGAAAAAGGAGGTGGAACAAAACAGCATACTTAAAGGCGCTTAGAAAAAATGTTGAAACTCCAAATGCGTTTGAAAAACAAACAAACATAACATCTCGACCTGTGACGTCAGTGGTCATAAGCGGTGGAATGCGTAGTGCATACGACTTCGAAGACTGAGCGTATCTTATAATGCGTGGGTTCGAATCTCATGATGTGCATGTGAAAAAGTTTTTCATAATAAAATTGGATTAAAGCTCGACCCCACTAATAAGGGGACTGATCTTAGGAATTGGCACTCCTTGAAATAGCTATATCTCCAGATAAGAATGGAAAAAACGAATAATAAAATTCGTAAAAACGAGTAAATAAAATTCGTTTAAAAATGGTGGTAGCACCTTTAAGTTGTTGTTGTTGTTCAAACATTCAAGATAAAAAAAACTTAATTTTTATTTTTATCTATTATCGTTGTTTATCACAATTTCGTTATCAGACTTCTTAACTTTTACTTAATTCAATCTTAAATTGGTATGCCAAGTAATGGCTTCTTAATTATTTTTGTATTTCTTCTTTATTAGGTATGATCTTTAAGAACTTACCTACCCTATTAGGGTTGTCAATTAAAAGTTGATAAAATAAGATATTTGACATTTTATGAACCAATTTATGAAATTTTTGGTTGTTGAATATAAATCTGCAAGAAAATGAAAAATTATCATTGCAAAATTTTATTAATTATTTGAGTTTTAAGGTACCTACCGAATTTCAATATTTATCAACTAACAACTACCAATTGATAACCATAATTTCTACTTCTACTTAAAACATTCTTAAATGATTCTTTATTAAAACAGTATGTTTTTTATTGTTTAATACTTCTTTAACCCCAATCTGATACATAGAAATACAATACTGTTCTTGTATTGTATTTCTATGTATCAGATTGGCTCAGTATGTAGCGCACAGGAACGTAATGCAAAAATACTCGAGTTTGAGACCCGGTGCAGCACAGATATATTGGTAAAATTGAAATTGGATTTTTAAGTATCTACAATGTAAAATTATTTTTACAGGAAAAAGCAAACATTGTTGAAATATAGCAAACAAAAAGTACCAAGAACTAAAAAGATCAAAACAAGATTTTTTTTTTCAATAAATGCAATAGCCAATCCCATACTTCTTAAAAATGAAGTTAAGAAGAATCAAAGTAGAATGTCATTCTGTTTTAATAAGATTTGAAGATTTATTTATCTACTTAACAAGAACTTATATCCTTCTTAAAGAAGAAATTATGTACAACGCTTTAGAATTCGTAAATTCTTCTTCAAGCAATTTTAATGTACTTGTTAAAACATATTAGCTTACCTGGTCCCTAACGTAATTTTTAGAGCCAAGGTAGCTTACAATGACTTAAAATAGCCATATATCATGATTATTGTCAGCAAAAATCTCTTTTAAAAGCACAAGCTTTATCGTCCGCAAACGCAATAGCATTCGATGTTTTTTTTTTTTATAGAAAAAGCCAGTTAATGCTGATCGAAAAAAGTATTGGACCAAGAAATGAACCTTGAAGATCGCCTAATAGTAATTGAATAATTCTTTCGCAACTGTGTAATCCTTGAACTGTTTCCAGGAGAAAATTTAATCTCACAAGAGTGTTAAGAAAAACACAATAGGACTTGTTAATGTCTGAACAACGTTAATTCGAGGTGCGTAGACAATCTTCAGATCAGATCCTTAATGATTATTCAGTGGTTTATTGTGGCAAGATTATGATTTCTTGCGATCTTGATTTTTTGAGAAATATAGAATAAAAAACTTAAACCAGCAGAATCAGCTTTAATCATTAGGGCCAACTAAGGGAAATTATTTTAGATTTTTTTTAAGAAAAAAACACAAAAAATCTTCATACAAATTTTTGGCTTAAAAAAAAAAATTTGGGTTTTCTAAACACCGCCAAAAGAAAATTACTCCAGAATTTCTTTCAAAAAAAAAACGCCTTTAAAAGTCTTCATAAAAACGTCTGGCGTTTTTCTTTTCTAGGAAAAAAAACTAAACTTTTCTGACAAACAAATTTCAGGTTTTTTTTTCTAAAAATATGGCGTTATTTCCATTTCATGTAATGGTAGATATATAATAAAAAATGTTGGTCCTATTCCAAAAAACAACTTTTCACCCAAAGATACCAAACATTTTTTGCCAATTGGTCCTGTTTTGTTAAAAAAAAGAGCGTTGGGCACAGCCCTTTCGCGTTAATATGATCTGGATCTGTAACTGTTTAAATGTAAAATTAAAAATGTTGTTTATTATGTTTAATGTTTATACTTAATCAAAAATAAAAACAAAATAGGTACAGTTTTCTGGGAGTTTTTCCAAAATATTATTTGGAAATCAGACCGGAGATAATTAATTTTCTCAATTTTCGTTTTGATTCCATTTTTTCCTCAAAAAAAATTTGTTTTTTTTTGCAATTTGAGCCAGAAAATTTTTCTGGCGATTTTTGAAAAAGAAAATTCTGGCGTAATTTCAGGAAGCCTAGGATCACAGAGTAGGTGCGAGCTTAAATATATGCAAAGGTACACTTTCTCGCCTCTTTTTCAAAACGTATAATTTAGAAATTTTTACAGAAAGTATCTATTAATAAAGGCGAAAACCAACCTGCCAAGTGCCCACCAACTTTTCTGGTTCAGTATTACTTTCTGACTGTTTTCGCAAACCCATATGGTACAGTTTATAACATTTAAGTCTTTAAATTGTTCAATATTCCTATTAACCCAATAATGTTAACATTTACCTAAGCTTACCCTACATTCTATTTCCAGAAAGCATCATAAGTCTGTTCACATTATTTGTTTTATTTTTTAAACACCAGTGAACAATCCAGGTGTATAGCCGGGAGTGGCATTGTGCTCTGCATTTTGTTTAACGATAAAAAGGAGGTCATAAAAATAAATTTATCATTCTGTCATCCCAAGGATATAAAAACCATAACATAAAATTTTCCTAAGGCAGTAAGCAGCAAATCCATAAAAACCATAATGGTCATTGCTCTAACTTTATTAAAAAACAAAAACAAAAAAAAATTGAAATGAAAATGAGAATGTATGTGAGTATGTGCTTGTTCCAACATGATGTATAGTAGTGTCGGGTATTTTAAGCACTATCCTCCACTGACTGTTATATTTTTATCCATTCAACTGACTCAAATATGCAAGCAATACCGCCAAATTTCGTTATGGTCGTTTTCCCACATAAATCCCGAGGCGAAACTTTATACTAAAATGAGAATCCGGACAGCGTGTATACGTCACCTAACATTTCACTTATGTGCCACAAGCAGCAATTTTGTCTCAAAAAACAAAAATAAAATAAAATAAAAGAATAAAAAAAATAAAAATAAAATGAATCCTATAGTATGATGCAAAGCAACTATACTGATATCCCTATGTGTACAATAAATACTAGGATACTGTTAAGAAATGAATTAAATGAATTTTTATATTCAACTAATTAAAGTAACTTTTGCATTTGAATTAAATTTAACTTAAATTAATTTATCTTTTTATAAATATGTAAATCTTAAAATAATTTTGTTACCTAATTGACAAACATAGTACATGCTACCCTATGTAGCTTTTCCTTATCGTTTATTTTATGCTAGTTGTGAAGCAAAGTTGTTGTCTGCGACGGTACTTTGATGAGGTGACTTTTTGCTTGTGCATATTTTTTGATACCTTCACAGCACACAGCAGTTGCATTGCTTTGGCTAGCGGATCTTGTGATTTTGTGTTATCACTAGCCTTTGTAATGCAATTGCCTGTGCTGTTTTCGGCAATTGTATATTGCGGTAGTTTGTTTACCCAGTTTGGTAGGTACATAATAATATCGAATGCTATATTCGATCTCTTTAGATAGCAACCACCACAGCGTCAACATCTTTGCTTCATGAACCGACCACTTGCCTTTTGCTTGGTCAGATTAATTTTTTGCTTAGTAAAATAATAAAACTACATTGTTAATTGAAGTTCGGGTTTTAATTATTTTTTATTAATCTGAAACAAAGTTGGTCCTTCGAGCCGGATTTTTGATATTTTTGGAAGCATTTGTTCGCTTTTTTGTACGCTTTTGGTAAGGTGGTTGCTATCGACTTTTGGATTACAGTCCACGCATAAAAATCCTCATTGCATTAGAGGATAGGTAAATTATAAAATTATTGGTATGTAATTGCTGCTGTTGAAATTGTTGGTGCTTGGTTTCCTGGTTGCTGTTGTTTTGCTGTTCGCTGTAGCTGTTAGGATCGTTTCTTATTTTTTGGATTTGGAAATATTAAATTGTGCTTCAATAATAAATTGATAATTTGTGCGTTAAATTAAAAACTTTGCCATGGAAATATTATTGCAATCGCGTGAACATATTAAGGCTTCAATTGACCGTGTGTTTAGTTTCGCTCAATCAATTCCTGAGGTTACGTTAGTCGAGGCTATAGAAGTTCGGTTAGATCGTTTGGAGGATTCTTGGAAAGATTTCACTGGGAATCAATATGACCTCCACCAATATCACGCTGAAGAGGGATACGAAAATCCAGAAGCTGAATTTGAGGATTTTGAAGCCAAATTTATATCGGCAAAATCTTTGCTTTTAAAAGCCCTCCGAGATAAAGTTCCTTCACGTGATAATTTCGGTGCGAAAACTTCCTCTCGCGTTTCTAATATTGGAATTAGCCATGCACATGCATCTTCCATTGCAAATAATTCCGCGTTAGACAATTTAAATGAAACAAATCCTATCGAAACTCCACCGCACATTGATGTTTTAAATAAAACTATTTCGGCTTCGAACAATTCTAAATATTCAGCTGATATTGAACTTCCAGCTTTTAAAATTACACCGTTTGCTGGTGATTATCGGGAGTGGCCGTGTTTCCGCGATATGTTCCTAGGTAGCATAGACTGTAGAAAAAATTTATCCGGTGCGCAAAAATTTCGCTATTTAAAATCTTTTTTGCGTGATGACCCGGCAAGTTTATTGAACGGCATCTACATTACCGATGCAAATTATGAACCGGCATGGGAAAAGTTAGAGCGTAGGTACAATAGACCGCTGTATATAATTAACCAATTTATTGAGACATTTTTGAACATGCCGTCGGTGGCTAGTGCAGATTGTAACCAATTACGAAAATTAGTAGACAATGCAGATGAGGTGATTCGCGGTTTAGCAGCTTTGGATTCACAAAGTAGAGATCCGTGGCTTATATATCTCTTAATAAACAAAACCGATACTGATACGCGTAAAGCTTGGGCTTTGAAAAACAATAACTTGGAAGATTCTACCATTCACCAATTGATAGACTTTTTAGAACAAAGATGTAGTGCTCTAGAGACAAGTGACTCCAAATTTAGAATCAGTAAACCCAGTGCGCGTTCGGTAAATCCATCGGGAAGGGTTAGAAGTTTAGCTGCTACCAAATTTTCTTGTCCCAAATGCAAAGATAACCATAATCTGTATCAGTGCTCTCAGTTTATAGCTTTGTCTATCGAAGATCGTCGTCGTTTTGCTAGAGAACAAAGACTTTGTTACAACTGCCTAGGAACACAACATTCGTCGTCGCGTTGTCATGTTAGGAGTCGGTGCTCCCATTGTCGTGCGCGTCATCATTCGTTAGTGCATCTGGATAATGCTGGCTTCGTCAATAATTCTAACAACGGTGCTGATTCTTTGAATGCAGTTGCTCCAGTTGCTCTTTCTTCGCCTTCTATTGTCAGCCATCATATTAAACCTAGCAATCCAATATCTGGTATTTTACCAACTGTCGTTGTAAAAGTGTTAGATTCTGCAGGAAATCCTCAATTTTGTCGTGCACTTTTGGACACGGGTTCTCAGGTCTCTTTCGTAACTGACCGTGTAGTTAAAATGCTAGGCCTATCTCGTCGTCACGCTCGCTTACCTATCTCTGGGATTTCTGCTGTTAGTGCTGGTGTTACACATGGAGTTGTAACGCTTCAACTAAATTCTCGTTTTGATACTTCCCCCATGAATGTGGAAGCCTTTGTCTTGAAATCCATTACTTCGGTTACACCCCCTCTCTCCTTTGATTTTGAGAACCCTCTACCTTTGAATGGTCTGCAGTTAGCAGATCCTGGGTTCAACACCCCTGGCCCTATTGATATTTTGCTTGGCTCGGACAGGGTATGGAGTAGTTTGCGGGATGGTCATCGTTCTGATAGTAATGGTAATATCATTGCCCACAACACTGTTTTTGGCTGGGTAATTGCTGGCAACATGACAACCAATCATGTTGTTTCGATGCACGTAGGATTGGATGTAGACGTGCTTTTAAAATCATTTTGGGAGATCGAAGAAGTTGGCCCTCATCTCTCTTTGGTTGACAGTGAAGATGTCGCTGATCAACATTTTGAAAAAACATTTTCTCGAGCTCCAGATAACAAATATATCGTTGAATTACCATTCCGTAAGGTCGATGTGAGGTTTGGTAATACTCTTTCTGGTGCTATATCGAGGTTGTTTAGTTTGGAACGTCGTTTTTCACGTAATGAAAATCTTCGTAAGGAATACAGCCATTTTATGAAGGCTTACGAAGAAATGGGCCACATGGAACGTATTGCAGATAAAGAAGTTGAGCCTACATCAGGTAAAACATTTTATTTGCCGCATCATGCTGTCGTTACCACCAAAATGAGGGTTGTTTTCAATGGTTCTTATAAAGATTCGACAGGGCTTTGTTTAAATGACGTTCTACACATCGGACCTGCCCTACAACGAAACTTGCTGAATGTGTATATGCAGTTTCGGTTGTATCGTTTTGTTTTTTGTGCCGACATTGTGAAAATGTTTCGGCAGATTTGGGTCAGTCCTAAAGATCGTAACTTCCAAAGAATTGTTTGGAGAGAATCTCCAGCTGATCCCATTGCTCATTTTCGCTTGAATACTGTGACTTATGGTACCGCACCTGCACCGTTTTTGGCCATAAGAGTCTTGAGACAGTTGGCCATTGACTACAAGGAACAGTTTCCCAAAGCTTCTTACGCGATTCTGCACAATTCCTATGTCGATGATTTTGCTGCTGGTTCAGATTCATTATCTGGAGTTTTGGAATTAAAGGAACAGTTGGTAGGACTTCTTTCTTGTGGCGGTTTAGAATTGAGCAAATGGGTGTCTAATTGTTGGGCTATTCTTAGTACAACAGAAGAAGATCAGACTGTTTCATTGGATCCAGATACTGAATGGAAAAAAGTACTGGGCATAGTGTGGAATCCTTACCAAGACATTTTCACCTTTAAAATTGCTGTCGACGATTCGTCCTCACCTACTAAAAGGAATTTGCTTTCCGAAATTTCGAAAATCTTTGATCCCATGGGTTTTTTGGCCGCCTCCACCATTCTTTTAAAGATTTTGTTTCAAGAACTTTGGATGGAGAAGAATAGGGTTGACTGGGATGATCCTTTACCCTCAAACATTGCAGAAAAATGGATTTCGTATCGTCAAGACTTGCATCATTTTGGAGAAATAAAAATTCTTCGAAGGTATACTTTGAATGCTGAATGTTTCGATTTGATAGGTTTTTGTGATGCTTCGGAGAAGGCGTATTCCGCTGTTGTATATGCTCGCAGTATTTCGGAAAATGGCAGTGTTGAAGTTCGGTTTGTGACTGCAAAAACTCGCGTTGCACCTGTCAAGCAGATTTCGATTCCTCGACTTGAGCTATGTGGAGCTCTTCTTCTTAGTCGACTGATGAAGCTTGTTTGTTCTTCGTTGGATGTAACACCTGGGAAGCTCTTTGTTTTCACTGATTCGACTATCGTTTTGGCTTGGCTTTCTTCTCTTCCTCGCAGATGGAACACATTCGTGGCCAATCGTACTGCTGAAATTCTGGATAACCTGCCACGTTCTGTTTGGAATCACGTTAGATCTGAGGACAATCCAGCCGATAGTGCTTCCAGAGGTGTAGAACCAAATAAGTTACTCAATTTAGACTTATGGTGGAAGGGACCATCTTGGATTTCATCGGATTTTAGCCAATGGCCAGCCGTATCAATAAAGGATTTGGAGAATGCGCCTGAGGAAAGGAAACGTCCAGCTGCAGTTTTGATGTCATTGCCTGAAGAAAATTTGTTGGATTTCCTTCTCAATAGGATATCGTCTTGGTCAAAAATCGTTCGTGTTGTGGCATTTATTTTTCGATTCGTGCAAAATTGCAGGCTTACCCCTGAAAAACGTCGTCTTGGATTTTTAATAACTGATGAACTTCGTCATTCAAAGGAAACTTGCCTTCGCTTTTGTCAACAAGAGTTCAGCAAAGATATTCAAATGTTACAACAACAAAAACTGGTTTCGAAAAATTCTCAATTGTCTTCGTTATCTCCATTTATTGATAAGGTAGGGTTGTTGCGAGTTGGGGGAAGAATTTCAAATGCTCCGAATATTCCTTATAGTATTAAACATCCGATAATTCTACCGAAAAATCATACTCTTTCGAAGCTTATACTTTCAGATGCTCATAAGAAGTTTCTTCATGCTGGTGTGTCAGAATTATTTTCTGTCGTTCGTCAAGAGTTCTGGATATTTGGAGCCAGAAACATGATACGCAAAGTGGTACATGATTGTTTGAAGTGCTTTCGATTGCGTTCATCTACGTCTTCACAGTTAATGGGGAATTTGCCATCATCTCGTCTTTCGCCATCGTTTGCTTTCAATCAAACAGGATGTGACTACGCCGGTCCATTTATGCTTAGAACATCGAAACTTCGAAACGCCAAACTCATCAAAGGATACTTTGCACTTTTTGTGTGTATGGCAACCAAAGCACTGCACTTGGAAGTTGTAAGTGACCTTTCCACTGATGCTTTTATCGCCGCCCTACGCCGATTCATCGCCCGACGAGGAAAATGCAGTGTCATTCATTCTGACAATGGCACCAACTTCCAAGGAGCTGCTCGCAAGCTGTCAGAAGTGTACGAGTTGGTTCGATCTTCGAAACATAACAAGCTGGTGTCTACAGTTCTGGACGCAGAGAACATCAGATGGGAATTCATACCACCCCATGCTCCTCACTTTGGAGGACTTTGGGAAGCGGGAGTCAAATGTGTTAAGCAGCATCTTCGTCGTGTTGTTGGCAACAACCTTCTGACATTTGAAGAAATGAGCACCTTGTTAGCTCAAATAGAAGCGTTGTTAAATTCTCGACCTTTATGTGCAATTTCCGATACTGATTTAAATCCGCTAACCCCTTCTCATTTCCTCATAGGTCGCCCGTATACTGCTGTGCCTGAACCTAGTTATTTGGAGGTTCCAGTAAATCGACTGAGACGTTGGGAATTATTGCAAAGTATGATGCAAGGATTCTGGCAGAGATGGCAAACCGATTATATTACCTCGCTACAACAACGGCCAAAATGGAGACAAATCGGTCGTGATTTCAAAGTTGGTGACCTCGTTGTGGTGAAAGAACCTAATTTGCCACCTTCCCAATGGGCTTTGGGTCGCATCGAAGAATTACACTCTGGTAAAGATGGACATGTTCGTGTAGTAACACTTCGCACCAAGAGCGGATTATTCCAGAGACCGATTACCAAGTTGGCTTTATTACCAATTTCCTGAAGTGCCCTTCAGGGGTGGCGGCGTGTTAAGAAATGAATTAAATGAATTTTTATATTCAACTAATTAAAGTAACTTTTGCATTTGAATTAAATTTAACTTAAATTAATTTATCTTTTTATAAATATGTAAATCTTAAAATAATTTTGTTACCTAATTGACAAACATAGTACATGCTACCCTATGTAGCTTTTCCTTATCGTTTATTTTATGCTAGTTGTGAAGCAAAGTTGTTGTCTGCGACGGTACTTTGATGAGGTGACTTTTTGCTTGTGCATATTTTTTGATACCTTCACAGCACACAGCAGTTGCATTGCTTTGGCTAGCGGATCTTGTGATTTTGTGTTATCACTAGCCTTTGTAATGCAATTGCCTGTGCTGTTTTCGGCAATTGTATATTGCGGTAGTTTGTTTACCCAGTTTGGTAGGTACATAATAATATCGAATGCTATATTCGATCTCTTTAGATAGCAACCACCACAGCGTCAACATCTTTGCTTCATGAACCGACCACTTGCCTTTTGCTTGGTCAGATTAATTTTTTGCTTAGTAAAATAATAAAACTACATTGTTAATTGAAGTTCGGGTTTTAATTATTTTTTATTAATCTGAAACAGATACCTAATCCTGTTTTATGGGTGTAAATTGGATGAAAGAAAATCCCTCGTGAATTGAATTCTTCTTATAACCATCCTGCAAACCAGAGTTGGGTGTATAGCAGGCCGCACTTCCGAGCGAGTATCCCTAATACAGGATGCAAGGACATCCTACCATGGGCCACTGCACTGTAAACGAAGTTATTTTCTTTCAACCAAGCGAATGCTTTTTAAAATGCACTAGCACACAAGTAATTTACAGGTGCAAATCCGCCATTCAATATTTCAGCATATTTAGGTGCTGGAAATCTACAGGCAAACCAGCTATCCTCCTGTTATATCCCAAAAGGATATCAAGGATCGTTGCATCAGAAGCAACTTTTAGGTGGGGAGGGTTTACGAGTTCACATGCTTAAAAAGAGTTCAATATGGATACAGTGCACATGGGTTGTGTATACGACTTAAGTGTCCTTGTCTCTCTCTCCAATGTATCCTTTCTAAATTTAAATTTTTGTTCATATATCTTTGTGTGTGTTTAACCTCCTTGAAGGGATAATGTTCATACTTCATAGTATATGCTCAGGGTGCAGCTTGAGAGTCCTTGAAAGTGTTCTAAAAAAAAACTTTTTTTCTTGTTGTGTAATCCCTGTATCTGTTGGATTGGATGGACGATTTTAAATGAAAGAAAACTAAGCACAGACTATATTGAGGTGGTTATAAATTTAGGAAGCAGCATAACCCATATAGTTTTGGCGAATACAACTTAATGGATCAGAGTGGAAGGATTTAACTTCAATTCACAAAAAAAAAAGAGGTAAACACCTATTTACCTATAAAATATGGTATATTTATTTTGAGTGACAGGGAATTGAGGTTTATTGGCCTTCAGGACTTGATAGGTATACATAATTGACATTTGATGTGGGATCAACACTGCAAAGTGTTCTTGTTTACATTTTGTGTTTTATTTTTTCCTTGGGGATCGGAAAGCACTTTTTTTTTGTTTATGGAGAAAGAAAGGTATGTAGAATATTATATTTTAACAAATTGATGATCAGAATAAAAGGGTTTATTTTTTTGAGCGCATAGTGTTCTAATTGAAGTTTTGAGTGAAGTTTTGTGTTGAATATTTTTGTTATTGTTTGTATCGATTTCTTTTTGTCTGGATTTTGTATATTAAAAGTTTGCATCTGGGGAAGGCAAATAAGATAAAAAGTAAGTCAAACCAAAGAATCATATTAGATAGATAGAATTTGTTCCTTGCCTTTGTTTTCATATGCTAAAAAGTTGTCTAAAGATTTTATTTAATATAGTACCTAAGTCTTTAGTATTTCAAGGTCAAATGTCATGGAGAAAATTTTAATTTCTTTCAGTTTTGACCTTAACTATTAGTTAGAGCACACATATATTTCTACTTAAAATAAAATCTTAATTTGTCAAGGCAAAGACTGTATTTTCAGTGTCAATATCTCTCGAAATATTTATCAGAACAGTGAACAAATAGGTAACTATAGTTTGTCCTCTATAAATTGGCAGTACAGGCCTTATGGGGAAGCTTTTTTAAAATCAGTAGCGCGCCTTATTTGTGCACCATACTGAATTGAAAGAAATCCCATTTAAAAAATGTTTACCCGCCAATGCTTTTTCGATTGCATCCGACATAGATCCCACAACGACCTGCCTAGCGTACAGTTGAATACGCACTGATTGGCTAATTTATTTCAACCCTCTTTCAACATCCATTCGAACAGAGATACCTTTGTCAATTTGGTAACTCGGTTCGTATTTTTTTATATTGAGTTTCTGTTGAGGAACTTTTGATTTTAGAGCTTAAAAAATACCTTTTATTGATGAAATGATAATGAGATATTGAGATGAGCATATTACTAGTACAAAAGTGTTATCGTGCAGTGTTTTTGTTGATCATGTTTGTGTTTTTTATGTGGGGAAAATCTTAAAATGCAGTTACAAAAATGTAGGTAAGCTGTTGTCTTTAAAGAATTTATTTGCGTAGATTCTCGTGCCGGTCGGTCGGTTGATATTTCGTGTATATTTTTTCTTATTTGCGTAGATTTTAAAGCGCGCGGGCGGTCGGTATTGATGTTTCGTGTACCTATTTTTGTGATTAGTGAGAAATGGCACCGGTGTGTCCAACACGTCGAGCAGGTAATTGAGCCGAAAATGTGGGAAATTGACGTTTTTTTCGGAAAACGATGTAGAAAGCCTTATAATAAATATAGATGAAGAGAGCAGCAACAGCAGCAGTAACTTCTC
This sequence comes from Baccha elongata, assembly GCA_951217065.1. Classification (NCBI taxonomy): domain Eukaryota; kingdom Metazoa; phylum Arthropoda; class Insecta; order Diptera; family Syrphidae; genus Baccha; species Baccha elongata. Next base: position 155,475,691 of record OX578272.1, read on the forward strand.
GAGTGATAAAAATACCTTTACTTATATATAAATGTACATATTTTTATTTAATAGATGAATTTATATTTATTTTTGTTATGCTTGTTTATTTATTTTGCTTCTTATATTAATCTTTATGAATAAATTCTTTATTTTTTGTTTGTTTTTTATTTAAAAAGGATTAGGCCTGCTGGGGATACCCTTCAAAAACGCGCCTACTATCTTACCTCTTGGTGGTGTGAAAAAAGATAAATTTCATTTCATTTTTATAAATAAAAATAAAGAAAATAATTTTAATTAAAAAAGAAGAAAGGTAACCCTACATCATATTTTTTCAGTTTTTTCCAATTCAAAATGCTTACTACGGCAACCCTGTCAGAGCTTTTGAAAGAAGATAACCTTATGGAAAGCAAAGAAGTGCGAATGAGAGACAAACATCCCTATCTTTCCTGTACTGCCAATTTTTAGTGGACAGACTATAATAAAAAATGTATTAAAACATGGTATTTTTTACGATAGGTAACTGAAGTGACACGTTTATTTAAAGTCTCCTACGCACGATATCTTAAAATAAACTGACATTTATGGTTTTTTTTCGAATCACTTAATGATTTAGATATACCATCGTATTAAAAGAGCAGAACATAATACTTTAAATCTGAACATAATTACACTTTAAAGAAATGCATCTTTAAAACAATCAACGATTTATCTGGAGTTCCCAAGACAACCCCTATTGGACCTTTACTTTTTATCCTATTCTTTCAATTGTATAGTAGAGAATGACAGCTTTATGATGAGAACCTAGGGTTGTAGTAACTTATCCACTCAACCAATAATTTGGTTTTTTTTTTTTTTTTTGTTAACAGGAAAATTAGACAAAAAAAAAAAAGGCAAAATTACGAAATAATTCGGACAAGGATGAATTTGGCTGGAGACCTTCGTTTTTATGGCTTGAGCAAATCCTCAAAAGTACCAATGATTGGGCCCGGAACAAATTTTTTTTTTTAGGTGAAAGGGGTTGAAATTCAGTTTTTTGATAATTTCTCGGAAACTATGCACTTTATGCAAAAAAATGTTAAGATACAAATTTTAGCTTATACGATTTTCTAGAAAAATGTCTTGGGACTTTTCATCGTACCATCAACCAATTTCGAGAAAAAAAATCTTAAATTGTTACAAAGTCTGTTTTTAGACAAAATTGCACTTTTTCACTATAGTATTTGGGGCTTTTTGCTTTATTTTTGTGTGGTATTCCCATTGAGCTTAGTACACAGACAAAAATAAAATGCATGACTGGGTTGCACTGACTTGCTCTTGAATCATGAAATTATGTACCATCATATTTTTGTTTTTATGTTGTTTAGCTAAAAACTTGAAATGCCATTTTGAGCTTCATATTTAACTAATGGCTGTACCAATGAAATGAAATCGGTTTTTGGCCAAATTTGTAAGAAGCCATTCTTCGTTATTTGCATCTTTAGCCGAAATCCTGAAATGCAGTTATATTGAAAACCTTGCAAGTATAACGTACACAAAGTTTCATAAAAATCGTATGAACCGTAAAGTCGGCAAATAAAAATTTTGCACGAACGTTTTAAGGACATGGTTATCCGACACAGAGACCGAATTACCTATTTGGGTGATTCTCTGTTAAAAGCAATGAAAATGTCTAATATCTTAATTTAAGAAAAAAAAACTAAGCAGATTCAATTGTTGTTGTAAATTATGCAATAATTGATAATTTAAAAGTGTGGATACTTGATTTTAAGACTTTTTTATGTTTTTTTTTTGCTACAGAAATGACGCCATTTTACGGCCTACTATTGTCCTAAAAATGTTTAATATCTACATTATGAATAAATGAATGAAGGAATCTACACAAATAATTATAAAAGCATATTAAAAATCATTTCCGTAACTACATCGTCATAACTGTAACTCGCAGGTTACGGTAATGATTACGGAAATGAGGAAAATCGATGTTTTTTTTACATTATCAACATGAAATATAGAATGATTTTTTTTTTTCAAATTTGGCATGAAGAATTGTGCAGCTGGATTCTATTAAATTGATACAAAATCATCTATACTTATAAATTACACACCAAACTGCTTTCTCACCTGTTCTTTAGAGTATAATTCAAAGAAAACATGATTGAATCTATTTATTTTTTTTTATGTAACCAAATGTCGGCCGTTATTTTGAGTTTGAAAGCGTTTTAATTTTGTTTACGGTAATGATGCAATTATGGGGGGGACACGTATTTAAACCCTTCCAGATGGGTTGTTTTAAATGACTACATTTTCTTGTTTGTATAATTTTGTTCATTATTGTTTTTTTTGAAAGTGGAACCTTACCATCTTATGATTTTTTTAAATTTAAGAACAACAAAAAGCACCTTTTCTGTTTTGAAACGAGGTGGGGACACGTTACGAAAATGATATTTAGGAGGTAAATGCTTTGGCGCAAAATTATAGTCAACCTATATTTAAGGAATTAACGTGACACCACTTAACATTATTTCAACTTAGAACAGTTGTCTAACTTTTACTCAAGAATAAACACTTTTTTGACTTCCAGTTATTTATTCCACTGAAAGGGGTTGTTGATGAATTTATGCAGTGTTTGTGTGTAGTTACATTCCACAAAAGCAATTTCAAAAGAGTGAGCTTTCATTCTCTCAGAGATTTTAGTGTGCTGCATTTAAAATATAATGCAAAGGTTTTCTGTTTTTAAAGTTAGACAACTTCATTAAGAAAATGTATGCTTAATGCCGTTTATAATACGAAAAAACGTATTTTAACCAAGTTTCACATTTAATTGTTTTTAGTTTCGAGTTAAATCGACTATAATTTTGCGCCTTTATTTTTATGATAAAATGTTTGAAAATATTTAAAACTTAAACTTGGATGTAACGTGGCGCTCGTAACGCTCTTAAAGATTCCAAAATATTTCTAATTATTTTAATATTTTAATCGTTTTCAGCTGGGAACACGAAAAGGAGCTTTTAGTGGAGAATCACCCATTGAACAATTAAAGAAATAAAAATAGTCATGAGTATACCGTTTTATCGACTAGTCAAGAATTCATGTGTGTCAAGTTAGCATTACCACTTTCGAATTTCACAAGGCATTATTTTCTAAAATAGTTACGCGACAAATTTTTTAGTTGCACGACAAATTTACGACAAATTGACGACAATTAATGCCGTCAATTGTCGTCATTTTGTCGTAAATTTGTCGGGCAACTAAAACATTGGTCGCGCAACTATTTTAGAAAATAACCCCTGGTAATGCCAACTTGACAGTGAAGTTAACACTCATCCTAGAAAAAGGATTAAATGTAATCAAAAATTAAAAAGGATAACGGAAATTAATTGTCGCTCTTTTGTAGTAAATAAGTCATGCAACTAAAAAAATTGTCGAGCTATTTTTTTTTTTTTAAACTACCCCTGGTAATGATAACTTGACAGTCAAATTAGCACTACCAGGGGTTTTTTTTTGTAAATAAGCGCGACAATTATTTTAGTTGCAAGACAAACTCACGACAATTAATCCAATAGTTCAACTTATGAAATTTAAGGGCGGTAATGCTTACTTGACAGACATAAAGTGTTCTATGGCTTGTAAACGAGCATTTTAAAAAAAAACAATATTGATAGTTATAAACTTTACAACAGCTTTCGATAGAAAAATTCATTTTGAGACACTCTGTACATATCAAAAAAATAGACACAGTCAAATTTTACATATATTCTGATAAATGTATAATTTTTTTTTTTTATTTCATTGTCAAATAAAATCACTTCCAATTGGCAATGATGGCCTTTGATTTTTGCAAGATTGACATTCAGTATGTTTATTTTGTCAAATAATCTACCGATATCCTTTATTATTATTGTATTCTTTTTTTTTTATCAAATCAATAAATTATTATAGCCTGAAAATCTCAGCCTGTCAAAGAAATATCTAAGAACTTGATGTCCCTTTTACCACATAAAATCTTATTTCCCACCATAAGCAAGGCAACAAAATGTACGTGTGTACAATTTTATATATATTTTCTCAATATTAAACAAACCCAAAAAAAAAATTTTTTTTTTTTTTTTTTAAATAATTCTAAGAAAAAAAGTGGAAGAACACAAAAAAAAAAGTAACTCCCAAATGCGTCCAATCGGTTGGCAAATGGCAAAGTATCTCGCACACTATCTCTAGGAATGTCCTTTGGCTATTTAAGATACCGGATATTCTCCCAAACAGATACCTACATAATCTTGTATCCTCTTGAAAGATTTGCTAAATCATTAAATTTCCGATTTGTCCTAGGGGCGAACACACTCTCCGTGCCTACACAACCAAACCACACCGTATTATACACAACAGCCTTTTGGGACGAAAACTTCCGTCCGATGTCTCTGTGATATGCCTTGTCCTGCTGGTTGTCATGTTCACATCTTTTGTGTTGGAAGCAAAATAAAAAAAAAAAAAATTGTCCTTCGATTGGAAGTCCATTTATGAGAAAATGAAAATGGACTGAAATAACAAAAGGATTTCAATTACATCGAATAACTCATTAATTGGCAGATGTTACCTATCTATATGTAATGTACTAACAGTCCAAGAGTGCCAGCTACCAGATTACAGACAACCAAAGTTGGCTTATTGATAAGAACAGGCTTCAATGTGTAAGCTGGTTACCAGCACCGCAGTCTTATGTTTTACAACAAACTGAACGAGTCTATAGTCATGGTGGACTTGTTACGATGCCTTTGATGTACATACATACATATATATATAGATCCCTACGAACGGAACCAAAGGATTACGATTTTCTGAACGGGTGTTCGGTTTTGGGTGTGTCTTTTTTTTCTGGTTGCTGGTTGCCTTTTAATTTCCTGACACCACACACCGGACACAGAATAGATATAGACATGACACAACACACAACACAGCGCAGCTCTTCAGACCTTGGGCTGTTTGCCCAAAAAAAGGATATGGAACAGAGGATGTGCGCGGTGCGTGGGTATTTCAATTTTAGCCTTCAATTGTGGTTTTGGGTGTTGTTTTATGTTCTTAAAGCTTCTTACGTATCGGTCGATTATGGTAAATTTCACTAGGATGGTAAACACTATGTAAGGACAATTCATAAAACAAATTAGTTACCTATATAAAATCGGATTAAATATTAAAGTTGGATAAATTTAGTTGAAGGAATTACCGATGCACCAGGTTCTAGAACGTCAAAATATAAGCGCATTCCTCATTCGTGCACTGCAGCTGAAGAACTAAATGCATGATTGGGTAGCAAAACCTTCATCAAATGGAAAGTTGCTTAAAGGCTTTACCCACAAAAATTAAAATTAATTGCACAAAAGGGTCCTATTAATTTATTTTTCTTAAATAAATATAGTGTCTTGTGACTTATTTCAAAATTCAAAGTTTGAACAAACATATACATACATAGTTTCTGAACGAAATACCTAATCAAGGCTTACATTTCGAGTAATTTTTTGATGTCTGAAACTAATACAATTTAATAACCTCTAAGGCATTTGTCGATAAAGTGATCAACCATCGATCAACATCATTCAGTCATGGGTAGTGAAGTTCAGAGCTACAGGATCAACAAAAATAAAACAGGATCTATGTACACCATCTATAGCCACTAATGAAAATGTCTGCATCTGCCACCACAGGGCCGTATTTCTTTGAAAACCAACAGGACCAAACTGTAACTGTGAATCTATATATAGAAAGGTGTCATAGATATTTGCTATGTCACCTTAAATGGGAAATTATGTTGAAATTTCAACGCACTCTAACGGCTAAAGGTACGCCTGAGAAGAACAGTATATATGAATTTTGTAGAAAATTTAATGGTCTTTAATTTTGTTGTGGTAAAATTTCCGTTGAGACGCATAGTTTCTGAAATGTTAGCATAAAACTGAAACCGTGGTTTTTCGCGGATATCTCAAAACGCACCAGAAAATTTTGTTGGAATTTCTTCAGATTCAGATTCATCGACCCAAAAAACACAGAATTAGAAAAAAAATCCATTTGTATATTTTTTGTAACATGAGGGCGATTTTAACTCATGAAATTGGCATATTTAAACAAAGAATAAAATATATAATATAAAATATTCGTTTAATTTTTTTTTTTAATAATCTATTTTTTTAAACTGAACGATTTCGATGAAAAAAAATCAAGTAAATAGAAATAGCATAATCTTTTAAAAAATCAGCTGTAAATATTAAATTGATTGATACCCCGAAAAAATTATAATTTAAAAAAAAATTTGTTTTTTACATTTCCAAACAATCCAAGATCAAGTACGTGCGCCTCAGTCCTGCTTTGTATTATGTAAAGACATCTTGTTTTATTGATCATCATTCAACTACATTCAATTGTACTGGTGAAATTCACAACGGCCTTATAATTCGATCTCCAATCTCTTTTTCTTAGCTTAACCCTTCCATTTACCACATGAAAGGACAAAAATTAATTGGTTAATTAATTATTATATTTCAGTTACTCTTTAACCATAAAAAAAAAGAAGAGCCAAGAGTTTGGGTTAATCAAAGATATTAGTATTAATAACACATCACAAAAACAACAACAACAACTATCTTTTAATATAATGCTTGGGGTTTAAGAGAACAATAATAATTCAACCAAGTTGACCCCTTGTGCTTTACCATAATGGCATAGAAAAATCCCAAACTAAGGGAATATTAACGAGTTTTAAGGGATGCATAATGAGCTGACGCCCTTGAGCCGAAGCAAACAATACAGAAATACAAAATCCGAAATGTTATTAATGTCAATATTGGGCTTAGAAGATATAGCACTGTGTATACCTATACCTATATCTAGAGGTTCAATATTGTGGAGGAAAACGAAAAAGCTATGAATGGCATCAAAATGACAGAACTGGGAGCCATAAAGTTAAAGAAACCATCCCTTAAGGTGAATTTGCGAGCTTATTTTTACTATTATTGCTGCGAAGATGAAAAACAACAACAAAAAACAACGCAACCATGGTAGCTATGTTATGGCAATGATGATGGCGATGAGCTGCTAGAGGTCACATATAAAATAAACTTTTCTATCTAGTAGATACAATTAATTCCCTATGGAGTTAGATACTCCTATACTGTGAGGGGGTTGGTTCCTCTGTTAGGTTCGTTGAGAAACGAAGACGGGTGTGGTTGCTTCAAAATTTACATTTTAACTATGGAAAACGTTTAATTGCCAATTGAGTTGGTGCATGATGGTGTTTGTCGTTCTTGTTGCTTGGAAGGGTGTTAAAATCACAAATCACCCCCTAAACTGTCGTTGTTTCATGATTTGTATTTTTTTTTTTTTTTGCAGAAAGGAATATCTCCAGGCAGCATTTGGTTTTTATTTAGAAACTGTCTAGCGTTAAATAAGTTTTATAAAAGAGTTTTTATCAAATGAATTTTTTGTGGTTAGTGATAGGTTTTGATTTCCAGCTTGGGAGAACTTACACAATATTCTTTTTGTTTCGAAAATGTATCTAGTTTGTTTTTCTGTTATTTTTTTTTGGGCAATCCTCGGTGGATAAATAAGATAATTTTATTATAATGAGGGTCATTTTTGTGGGCGTTTGGTTTTTGGCTTCATAGGGGATGTATTTCGGTTTACACAAAGGGTAAATAAATATACAATTTCATGAATGTAAATGTTTTTTAATAAAGTTCCTTATTATCTATAGAGAGGCGGAAGTGTAATATACAAAACCTGATATTTTCTTATACAATTTTTTTTTATTAACATGTTTATATTAAAAGATAAAAAAAAGTCTTATTATAAAAGATATTTATACCTGATATTATTTTGGTCATTCAATATTTTATATTTATATTTAATGACAAGAAAGAAGAATTTTTGATAATTATAATAATTTATAATTATCTCTTTTTCTTAACCCTTAAATTTTATAAGAATGTTGATGAACGGATTTTCGACGTATTTGTTAATTAGTGATTTTAATTTGGGTGAGTTTCTGGAAACATATTATATTTTTTTTTAATTAATATTCTTTTAATTAAAAATTTCAATAAATAATAAAAAGAAATTTATGTTTGTAAAATATTGCAAGTTATTGTATGTATTTAATTTCTTTTTTTTTTATTAAATCATTGCCAAAATCGTGCTCGATGGGTCAATGGGATAGCGTTAAATGGTGCTATCGATTTAGGTTTTCATTTTTTGTTTGCATATTTCTTTTTCATTAGAAAAAAAAAAATGGGCTATGCGTCTCATCAAATAATAGGTTGTTAACACGTTCCCTGTCCAATGTATCATTTCTGCTCACATCGTAACTTGTTTCTTCACGTCTCAAGTATCATTTTTGATACATCTGTACAAGATGCTTCAGTATCCCTATACAAAACAAATTTTTTACACCCCTACGTCCACAATAAAAATTGACTTTCGCTTCACTGTTCAATACATTTTTTCACACATCATAAAATTTGTACCTGGTTCTCTACGTCCAATGTATCATTTTTGATACAAAATCTAAGTGATTTTTCATTGTCCACGTAAATGTGTAAAAATAACTTTTTGTATGGCGACAGTAAACCTGTTAAACCCTCAAATCGTCGAGTTTTGGCATAGTATTTTTTTTTTAATTTTCAAATTAAGCATACAAAATCTAGCGAGACTCTTGTCAAGTGAGAAGTAAAAAATCTTCCAGAAACATAATTTTAATGTACCACTTATAAATTTTGATAACATTTTATTTAAGATATTTGTTGCCAACTTGATGATTTTCATAGATTTTTTTTACAGATCTGTTTTTGTACTCATTATTTGAAGGGCTGCAAGCTGCACCGAGCGCCAATAATGTTATCGTCAAAATACAGGGTGCTTTGCTGGTTAAAGACATAAAAAACGTCAGAAATGGCTACCCGATGTATGGCCAATAGATAATGTGACCAACTGTTCCGAAAAAATCGGGACTATTTCGAAATGACAAATCCTCTCCCAGTCAAATAACGTTATGTGAAATTATTCAGAAATTTCACCAATAGCAAAAGTGCTTTCAATTATTTGGTATGCATAGTCAACTTTGTCTACTGTTTGCCAGGAACTTTTGAGATCATTTAAAATAAAGTTCACGAACTTGGTCTTGTGGAAACTTTCCACAATAACAAAATTTAATAAGAATATATTTAACAATTTTTTTTTTGTAATATAAATGGGGTATTCGAACAAAATCATGATTTTTTTTTCAAAAAAAAACTAAACTTTTTACAAAGTTTTAAGTTAAAATCAAAGTATACAAAAAGTTTTGTTGCCTAAATGAATAAAAGTTAACTAAAAAATAATTTCAAAATCGTTAGAGCAATTTTTGGGCGGCAATGGTACAATGGATGGAGTGCTTGCTTGCTTTTTTGCTTGCTTGTTAAACCAGAGGGTGCAGGTTCAATCCTCACTCGGGTACAAAGTATTTTTTTTTCTTTTCAGCATATACCTCTAAGCTTATGCTGGACGTCAGCCATAATGTTATGCAATGAAAAATTAAAATGAACTAGCTGTCAATCCATTGTACCAAAACAATTCTTTTCTATCATTATATTCCTTCTAACTAGTGTTGTGCAATACCTGTTGCATTTAAAAGGCAATGTGCCTTACAGACACATAATTAAAAAATATAAAAATATATTATTAGGTTTTTTAATAAATCGATGTGTAATTAATAATTTTTATAAAAAGGTTTTTTTTTACAAATTTGAAGTACGTCAATGAAAGTGCTAAACAATATGGATTCAAAGTACATAAAATATAATTTTTAAATCAAGCCGTTTTTCAAATATTGAACTTACAAAAAAATTTACTAAAAAAATAATTAAAACTAAAATTAGTATCGAAATTTTAGTATCGAAATAGGATCAAGTCATCTAGATCTTACAAAAAAAAATAAATATCGTGTTAAAATCCTCTAACCCGTTCACGAGATATATAATGAAAAAAATAACGGTTCTGTGGTTTAAAAAATTCAATTTCTCCTCTAAGGAATGTTCTACAAATCCTACATAACAAATTTAGAGAAATTCGGTATAGCCGTTTAGGCTGTATGTGCTGATACACACAGACTGACATACAGACAGACTTAGACAGACAGAATTTCCAGACCCAGTTTTATCGACTTCGCTATTATTGTATGTCATTGTTATCTCAAAACTTTATTTTACGAATGCATAACTTGCCTTTTATATTACCGATAATCGCAAAGTAAAAATAAGACTCGAGATGAAATGTTTTGCAAATAAGAATGATAGCTGATTTGTTTACTTGATTCCAGAAAAAACGAAAACAATTCAACTCATTTAGATTTGTGCAAGATTCATACTTTTAGTTCTTTGAATTTCTGTAATCGCAACAAATTTACTTGAAGAATTGCTATGAAAAATAAATTCACATTCAAAAAGGAACAGAAGACCGATATTCATACTATCAAGTGCTACTACCGTTAATTCTTCTTCAGATTTGTCGAACGTCGAAAATGATTAATTTTTAGATTGTTGCTTCGGTCTTTTGATCTATAGGTATTAACATCACAAAAGTGACAAAATTGTCGAAATTTCGTAAATTCGATCGATATTAAGGAATGTATTCTAAAATGTAACCAAAAGTACTTTGTTTGTTGAATTAGCAATAGCCAATAGTTAGCCACCTCTGACATGATTTCCATAACGTACAAAAAAAAGGAAACAAATCTGATTCATTAAATGGGTGTTATGGGGGATTGCGGGAGCTGTACATGTTGCGCCGCAGTACCCAATGCACTTTTACTTGCTCAATAAGGCAAGCTTATTGGTTTCGTGTAAAAAAAAAATTTGAGGTTTTAATCAAACCTGACGTTACGATGATAGAGAAGCCCAAAAAGTAGGTTTCGTCATGCCGTCCGTGGGTCTGTCTGTGCGGATGTGCGTATGAGCGGGAGTGCGTATGTGTGGTTGTCTGTTCACTGAGCTACAGCCTAAACGGTTTGACGTATTTTCTTAAAACCTCGTGGTCTAGCAGTTTTTTATGATTTCCCAGAAGAGGAATTCGAATTTTTGTTTTAGCATGGCTATAACGGGTACCTCCCATATAACGGGTTTAGTTTTTCCAAATTTACTCAAAAACGGCTCTAACGATTTTCATGAAACTTTGTGAACTTTATATTTAAACTGTTGTTAAAATAACTGCATTTCAGGTTTTTGGCTTAAAATTCATATAACTGAGAATTGGTGTTTAAGGTTTTTACAAATTTCGACATAAATTAATGACGGCTAACCCGATTTTATTTAAATTTGGTATGGCATTTAAATTAGACAATTGACATAAGATGGCATTATAAGTTTTTTGCTAAACAACGGTTTTATGATAGCTACCATACAACTTGATCTCTCGTTTAGGCCATTTTTCGATATATTTTGCCTTTTTACATAGTTAAATGTATTAAATTTTTCGTAATCCCATAGCTTGCTACAATAGCAAGTTCGTGCGACCGAGTTGTGCATTTTATTTAAAAGACGATGTGAGTGGGTAAATATGTTTTTAAACTAAGTACTCGGTAAAAACGTATGCTGTTCACATTTACTGATAAGATTAAAAAACATAAATACCCATTCTTAATTTCCTAAAAAGGATCAAATCCTCCATTTTACAAAAATAATCGTTCATATATTTTTATAAATAAATTAATAATAAAAAAAAAATCACAACTCTTTTCATGTTTGGTTTTCAAAATTTGATCTTCCATAATCCTTTTAATAGCATTTTCGAATAAAATCTCTATTGAACATTTAAAAGCTATTTAAATTCACAACCCCAACTTCCACAAAGATTAAAAATTCTGATAATTATGTATTATTTATTTTTTTTTTTTTGTTCTTTAATTTTGTTCGTCGAGTGATGCGGTTTATATGGCAGTGGTTTTTAACCCCAACATTCCAGTGGCAATAAAGTGTGTATCCAAACTACCACACATGCTTTGCAACAACTTGTATCTTTTTTTTTTCGATTTAGGTTGCTTTTATATTTTTGATACAGGGTTATGCCATTTATAATTGGCGGTTACCCACATAGAAAAAAACACGTATTTGCAAATTCTTTTATGTCTCTTTTGATTATGCATAATGATGTTCGTTGAAAGTGTGTAGAAAGCAATTAAAAAGGATATTTTGATTCTATGAAGTTAATTTTATTACAAAATTGTTAGCTTAATTAACGAAAAAACTTTTGAAACAAATACATACACATGTATGTATATGAACAGGTACCAACAATGAAATTATTTTCCAAGCTTATAAAATGTATGTTACCAATGTCACGGGACCAATTTAATATTATTCTTTAAGCACGCAAAGGGTTGACATTCAAATTGTATATTTTACCCTTATTTATCATTTTTTTTTTTTATAAATCGTTCTTGTTACCACAAATGATAGACTTAGACACAAAAAAACAAAAAGAAATGTATTATGTCACATGTCAAAAGAATGAGGATATTTTTCTTGTGTCCTTTGGGAATTTATTACTCATGTTGGTTATGAGTCTGATATATGAGTATAAAGGTACACAAGGAATATTTTAGATACAAAAAAAACTAAAAAAACAACACCAAACAAAAGAGAATATTGATCGTTTGATGCGAAGAATTTGTAAGTAAACGCATATCACAGATGTGAAATAACATTATTGAATTTTATTTTGAAATTCTTATAACAAATAAATATTTGATGTTCTTCTTTTCTTTTCCTGTCTTTTTCTTTTCATTCACATGTGTACATAGTAAGGATTCTTATTATAATCTAAGGAAATGGAACCAAAATGTGTTTTTTTTTCGGGCAATCTTTTTGAAAAGGGCACATTCAACATATGGGACATGAATCATGATTGAAAAATTCTTAACTTTTTGTCTCTGTGTATCTGAGAGATATACATAAATATTTATTTATATTGAATTTATGTGGTTTTGTTGTAAAAGAAACAATTTGCTATTTTTCTTGTGAGTTAATCAAGTTTACTTGTTTGGAATATTATTTGTTGATAGGTTTTTGAAGTTACGAGAAAAAAATGGTTTTAATGAAAGTCTATTGATTTATTGTTTGATTAATTTTCATGTAACAGAAAAATCACACAGAGAATATACTAAGAGAAATTCTGTGTAAACTTCTGAATTAATAGATTAGTTTTGTGGTTTAGTGCCCTGGTGCCCGACAAAGATATCTCTATTATACCCCAATCACCAGAATCTAAATGAGTGTTACCATTCTACAATTCTTATTCCAATCTGATTTATTTAAGAAACTATTGTATGTACTTCAAGTAGGTACATGAGAAGTTCCGTTTTCTTTAGTCTGGTAAGCTATTTATTGCACTCTGCCTAGGTTAGGTTGGGAGCGTTACGATATCTCGCAATTTAAAATCTCGAATAACAAAATCTCGCTTTTTTTTGAATCTCGAAAAACGAAATCTCGCAAGTTCAAAATCCCGCTTTTCATAAACTCGCAACCACAAAATATTGTTTTTCAAAATCTCGCATTGACATCTCTTACCCAAAAATCTCGTAATTTTCAACCAAAATCCCGCAAACTAAAATCGCACTAAAGAAATACTTAATCCAAAAGAAACTGGATACACCGAAACTCGCACCCACCGCAAATCCTATAATGACGCCAAGCAGGAGGGTTGCAGGGTGGCAGCATATGCCCCCCATACCAATCTCACTGTTTTTACGTCGTAAACTGACAATTGCAAGATTTTAAGAAACACTATTTTGTAATTGCAAGATTATGAAAAGCGGGTTTATGAGATTGCGAGATTTCGTAATGCGAGATTTCGAAAGCGAGATTTTGATTTGCGATATTTCGTAACCAACCCATCTTCGTGTACCTCTTCATCACCACATCCTCGGCACAGATCATCTGAGGTTAACTTCATTTTTAATTTATGGTATCCAAGCACGTTATGCCCGGTTATAATACCGATGAGAGAAGACAGAGGATTTTTGTTCAATTGTATGATATTATCTGTCCTTTGTTTATTATATTCTGGCCATATTTTCTTGGTTATAACACAGGAGTCAAGTGATTTCCATCTTTCGTTCATTATTTGGGGCACTTTGTACCCTATAGTCTGTTTTAAGTGACAGGGTGGGATTTTGACCGTTGTGTCTGCTTGGCAAAAATAAAGTGATGATCCTGTTCTAGCCAGTTAGTCAGCTTTTTCGTTACCTGATATGCCGCTGTTTCCAGGGCCCCAACATAGCCTAAGCTATGTCGACATTTTATTAGGTCGAGATTTTAAAGACTCCACATTAACAAATTTCGACATTTCAACGTCTGAAAAAATTGATTTAAATAGACATTTTTAACAATCGACATATTTTTTTGTCGATCATTCGTTCGTAATTCGTCAAAACACATTATTTTAAACATTACCTTGAGATAAACCATATTTGAATTTCATATGCTCCAAATACTCTTGTTCTTGCAGTGCTTTCGTTCTTCTATTATTTTGCAAGGCCTTTTGAGGAGCAGTTTTCGGAAAACTTTTTGCATTATTTTTTTCTTTTGGTAGGTTATACTTTACTACTTACTACAGTAAAACAATTTTTGCCGAGCATTATCCAATGGTTTTCTTCTTTTTCCTGCGAACAAACGCAAACATTTTTTTAACAGAATTTCTTGGGATAACACAATTCGGAAACCCATTTAAAATTAGGAAAATTCAAGCAGTGAATTTTAAAAGAAACCGTTGTGGCACCCCTTAGAAGCCGTCCCGGGTGGCAGGCTTCTAGGGGGTGCCACAGCAACAGCAAAACTTCTATTTTACACATTGCACTCTTTTGTGTTCCTCAGACGGAAGATTTGGATATAAGAGGTGCTGCAACCATACTCCTATCTGCTGTATGCGACTTTACGTTTTTGTGTTATCTTTCATTCTGGTGCGATATTTTGGAAGAAGTTGATGGAGCACAGAAATACTTGCAAAAATTCGGGCTTACTCTAGAAAAAATAAAACAAGTTTTCTTCGTGAACATCGTGATGAGACCGTGAAAAATGCCATTATTTATGCAAGAGGACAATGTACTGAGCTAGAAATTTCAATTGAAAGGCGGTGAAGAACAAAAAAGAAAAAAAATTATGCCAGGCGAAAATGCTCAAGATGCTGGTTTGACTTTGGAAGAAGAAACACACGAAGATCCAAGTTAGAATTTCAGGATACATTTTACACTGAACTTCTCCATTGATCTAAGACCATGTAAGACATTGCGCCAGTTTTCTCAGCTCTTCAACCGAAAATATTGCTGTATGGAACGGAGGAAGAACTGTGTGCTGTTGTTCCAAACAGCTTACCTCCACTAACGCAAGACAGCATTATATTGGAAGCCGGACGAATACGGCGTCACATGGAAGCTGTAAAAATTAATTTAAAAGATGCAGAAATTTGGACAGCCTTATAGAATTAAGTGGGACTTTTCAGACTCATTACCGAATCTGTCATTGGCGATGAGAATTTTTTTTAACAATTTGCGTCTCAGTGGCATCGTGAGAACGGAGCTTCTCAAAATTAAAATTGATTATGACATACCTGAGAACAACAATGAGCCAAAATAGATTGACTAATCTGGAAATACGTTTAACCGAAAAGGAGCACACAAAAAATATAGATTTTAATGATGTAATCGAAACATTCAGTGAAATAAAAGCTCGAAAGCACCTTTAAATAAAACCATTGTTCGTGTTTTTGTTTTCTTAATTTTTTTTTAAGGGGGGGGGGGTGTAAGCTAGCTTTACCGACGCAATGGATCTCACAAGCAATTATAAATTTTATAAAACACGTTGGATGAAATTTAAGTAGGTATTCGTTATTTAAATATTTTTAGGATATTGTACCGAAAATCTTGTAGTCATTTATTTTTTTATTTATGTGGTTTTATAAACTATTTTCAAAACTATTAAGTCCCACATGACCAATATTATTTCAACAAACATGGTAGCAACTTCTTCCATTAAAAGAACACATCCGTAATTCCGTATGTATGTATACAAACTTCATACATCATTGAGTTTCCAAGTATAAGCCATTTAAGCTGATACGCAAACATTCATAAACTATGCGCCATCATTGTTCTTATTCATCCTAAGAAAGTTTTTTTTATAAAAACAATCACTTTCTTCATAGCATAATCGATGTTAAAAAAAAAATCTAGGACCACCTAGTGGTGCGCATATTTATTGCACCGAAAAAACTTTTCCTACTTTGAAAAAAAAAAAAAAAAATAAAATAAACTTAAATCAGCACTAAGGGTAGAAAAGAACTTTCTTGAGAGTAATTTACTTCCCTTGATGGTAGTATACACATTATAGTGATGGTTGTGGAACAATGGAGAGTATAAATTCCTCTAGAAAAACATAAGAGTTTGCAAGTTTGACGAGGAGAAATAAGAAAAAAAGTTCCTACCTTACTTTTGGTAAAATATGATAAATTTCCTATGCTGCCAAATGACTTGAACATCGATGGGTAAATTTTAGCACCAGACTTCTCAAATTAAATAAGATACATCTTCTTTTGCCCCCCTCCAGCAATTTTTGTTTAGTCTTTCGTTAAAAACCCAAACAATTCCGGTAAAACTAAATCTCAAGAGAATGCTTTAACTTTGGTTTTTCTTTTCTTGATGAAAATAAAAAATAAAATCCCTAGAATGAGATATGTTAAAATATTCTAAAGATAGAAAAGAAAAGAAAAAAAAAAAGAGATACAGTTCTGTAAGACCTAAGAAGAAATGAGATGTACAAAAAAAAAAGGAATTAAAAAGAAGACCAACCGGAGCACGAGTCGGGAAGGTTAAAAAAAACCGCCAACCAACCTACCGCACTGGGAAAAAAGGACATCATTCCACCAACACCAAGTGGACTCTTAGTCCTGCCTTGAACAGCTAGCTTTATACAGCAGCAGCTGTTGGCATTAATTCATTTTTCCCATGACGAAGAAATCTCAAAGAAACAATCCTCGCGGTGATATGAAATTAAATGAAGACAGGTGATGTCAAAGGGGCGAGCACCACTATACTTCCAGGAGCAGGATTATATTGTGCTCTTCTTAATGCCCCCTGGGTAAAGTATATAGAGTGGACAACTTGATTTAATTTTTTTTCTTTTATTTTTTTAAAAAGAAAATATTATTTATAAAGGTGAATTTAATTCTTTGATTACATTTTTTTTTTTAAATTTAACTGACGTCTAGATTTCCTTATAAAAAAAATAAAATAAACACAATTATGACTAAAATTATGTTGAGCTTTATAATAAAACTAAAAAGGAAATGCTAAAGGACATGATTTGTTAGCATATTTCCGGTGCACTTTAAAAAAAAAGAACGGTAAAGGTATGATAGGGTCCTTTGAGAACATCAATCGAAACAATTTGAATTTATATAAAGTACAGTTTGTTTTTTTTTTTTTTGTGTCTTGACTTTTTTCTTTTACGGTCGGTCGGTAACATCAGGAAAAGAAGAGACGACTGTGAGTCTAATTAAATTGTCAACATGGTCTTGTTGAGTCAACAACGAACAGTACAAAAGGAATTTCTAATGTTTCTGGGAAAATAGTAGATAGTAAAATAGTAATTTTTTTGCAACTGAGTTCTTTAGTTTAGGATCATGAGTTTTATCGAAGGAATAGATACATAAAGTTGTAGCCTTACACCAGTTTAAAGTTTACTTCTTATTTCTAAAGAAATAATTTCCGGGCGACTGATTTTTTTTCTACGAAAAGTGTTTCAGTGGTTCCCACATTAATTTTTTTAAATAAAAAAATATTATGTTGCTGAAAATTAGTTTCCAACTTTAAATATTGATGAAAACAAATAGAAAACAATTTTAATCACTGAAAAAATACTTTATCCCACACCAATGAAAACACTCCCATAGCATTAAGTGCATGAAGTTGGAACACGGGGCAAGCACGACCATTTCAGAGATATATTAAATTGATTTCTGATATTTTGAGAGTAGACCTTATATTTCACTAATAACTTCACTAGTAAATGTATCACATATGATTCACAGGATCATATATGTTCTTTGTTTTCGGCGTCCATTGATCATACGAGTATTATATAATGAACGCATACAAGAATGGATCACATATGTGTATTTTCAATTGACGTTTAAGAAGGATATGAGGAAGTCTTACGTCCATGAATCATATATGAGCAAGACATTAACTCTTCTTTTAGAAACAAACAAGAAAAAAAGTTATTAACTAAATATGCCGTTATATTTTTGTATGGAGAGAGTGAGAGGCCTTGAAGGAAATAACATGTTTGAATCAAATGTGATTCATGAATGCTGATTCATATAAATCTTATGTTCTGTATTTGTCTATAAAGCTGAAGCCTTGTTTTCCAGAATAAAATTCTGTATGCGAAGAGGGACAAGTTGGACCATTTGGACATGCCTTATTCGGAATTATAAACAAAAATATAATTTTTCTTTAAATGTGTACTAAAATGTTTTTAATTGCAGTCAGAAAAAAATTCAGTAATTGTAGTTATAAGGAATTGTTTGTAATTTTAGTCCAGTCATCAAATAATTCTAGGTGGAAAAATAAAGGGCAGAAAAACTAAGTATGCAGCTTTGTTTGGATTATAGCGAGGAGGTAAACATACTAAAAGTCACCGACCCTAGGTTGGCCTCAAAGGGATGCGGGGGGCTTTAAATTTCTCTTTTTCCATTTTTCGTTAATAATTCACAAACTATTGATACTACAAACAAAATATTAAGTAAAAAATAATAAAGCTGACAAAATTTCATACAAAAAGTGCATGTATAGCCTTTTAGTATCTTTAATAGTTTCTAAGATATAAGCTTGAGAAGATCGCTGATATGTGAACAAAAAATCGTTTTTGATTATTTTTGTTGAGCCAAGGAAAAAAAATTAATTAGTACCTCCTCACCCAGTCCTTTGAATGCTTCTTATTTGGGTTAAGGTAAATGAACCGCCAGTATCCCTATGAGGTCTTAAATTTTTCTAAGAATCAATGAGTCGTTAAAAAGAAAGACGAAATATTAATAAAAAGTTAATTAAATGTCGTTTGTGTTTCTTAAATAAGTGAAAATAAACGTAAGAGAAATATGAAATTGTTTCAAATATAGCAGGACAAAGTAGTAAACTCTAATCCAGGGTACGGGGTCTGTAGAACCGGTGACTTACGATAGGTCATATTAAGATCAAAAATGCAGACGAATCTATGTAAGTATTTTCATACAATATGTTGACCTGGTCCAACTTACCTCAGATATGAATATATTGTATTTTAAACACAAAAATAATTTTATAGAGTAGGTATAATAACAGAAAATTAAGTTTTACTGTATTATAGGGACACATCTACAAATTACTTATTTTAATTTTTTATTTTTTTGCTTGAAACACTAAAATTTAATATGCTCTCGTGTATTCAAAAACTTGATTTCTATCTGAAAGAATATGTACAATACTCAAATCTGGTTTTTAAAATATTCATGTGGTAATTCTTGAACATGGTCTAATGAACCCCTTCCATAAGAACAATTTTCTTTTTTTGAAATTCGATGTTAATCATTTAAAATAAGTACTTTTAATGCCGTGTCGATCCTATGAAATTTCATTTAAATCTCTAAAGCCATTAGCGAGAAGAACAAGCTATCTTTTAAAGCTGGAAACACACCTCATAATACAAAACTGATAAAAACATGCAAAACTGTTGCTCCCCTTTTAAATACACTCGTTAAACTGGGTGCAGCCAAACTAAATAAACCAAACAAACGAAAACGTATTCGCTTCATCGCCTGGCGTCAAAAATTGAACGTCTTTAAATGAGAGCAGCCACACTAAAGTAGGCGAATAAATCATATTACACAACATATGATCTAAGAGCAAACTAACATTTTTGAGTAAATCATAGTCAGGCGCAAACACATGCAGTTGAATGAGAGCAGTCACACCAGACTAGTCAAACTGGCGAAACAAAAAGATTGATAAGAACATGTAAGCGTTTATTTTCTTTGAAGGGGAGAAAAAACAGCGGTTGGAGGAAACAAATAAAGCATGACTTATACTAATCCACACCAAAGTTAAGCAAGCCAAACAAAAAAAACCGTTTTGTTTTACTTCATTCGGTGTGACCTACATATATGTAATCGTTTTTGTTTCTGTCTGATTTGGTGTGACTCAAGCTGAAAATTTGAATTCGAAAATCCAACACTAACACCTTTTCGATATTAAAATTTTTGATAATTCACCTATTCTCGATTTCGGCCTCTAGCCTATAATGGCTTAAAGTAGTTTTCTGTTTTTTTTTTCTATATACAAAAAAAAAAATATTTTCCCATTAGAAAACCAATTTAAATTTTGTTTATCTTTGTAGAACTTTGTAGTTCATTTTATTTTTAAAGCTAATATTGCAATTAAAACAAACACATTCATTGCATACAAAAGAAAACATTGCAACTATACTCTAACATCAATATATTATTCACTAATATATGTGTATATGTATTTTATAGAAAATTCAAAGAGGTACTCAAAGTCAGTTTAGAAAATAAAAACTTTGTTGGCAACGAACTTGTTCCACAAAAGTCTATTTAAAAAGTTTTCTAAAATTAAATTTATTTCACACAATATGCAGAGCCGATGGTCCTGTGAGTTTAATCCATCTACACCTTCTCTTGTTATATATCCTGTTCTGTTTTGTATTTTAACACATAAACATAATGGTATAGAGCAAAAATTGAAATTCCCCCCCCCCCCCCTGTATCCTTTATATTCACTCAAAGTCGGACATGTGCGGTTACACTGCCGCTCAACTTAACAGAATTTTCATTCATTTAAATGGAAGAGGCACACAGACAAAACAAAAAAAAAAAGGAACAGGAACAGGATACACTTCAGATGAACAGAACATTCGTCTTATGCTAAATACGGAACAAAACATATACCACTTGTGGGTCGCAATATAGTGATGGAAGGAAGCTCTGAACTGTATAAAACCGCAAAAGTACTTCACTAACAATTTCAACAATGAAAGTTAGAGTGACTTACTTTTGTCCTAATTTCTGTTTTCAAAATACGAATAAATGAATTTACTTTTAGAAGTGTGAGGTTGTGCTTGGATGTTTTCAGTAAAACAATAATATTGTTAAAAGGATGCAACATATGTAGTATGTACAGACACGTTATTCAAATTATTTAGAAAACTTAACACTTATACTTTTTGTTTAAATAAAATAATAAAAATAATAAGTGTTGATGACAAATTTTGAATTTGCATTAACTATAGGCAAGTTATAGACTTTCGGAAGACAACCAAAAGTTTTGAAGCTTGAAGTTTTTGTTAAGTGAGGTACATTTTTTGAGTCAAAGAAGTTGGAAGAAGAAAGACAACAAATTTGTTAGACTTTTATTTTTGTTTGACTGAAACCACAACTTCCTCACATAAATGCTTCACCTAATAATCTGCTAGTGGAGTTTGCCAGGCTGATCTCATAAAATACTTCTGCTTGAATCCCGAAACAGACCACTTGAATAAAAAAAGAAGAATCTTCAAAGAATAACGGATTTGATTCCAGTTGCAATTTAACAATTTATTTTTCCTAAGATAATTAAATATTGGAATAAAAAGCAAGGGCCTCAAGATGCTTCCCTGGTGTACACCAACATTGATTGATAATTCTTTGGTAACACGTTTTACGTGGCATCTTATCTTGCAATCTCATGCTTGTAATTGTATATAGAATGCTTTATAAAAACTCACTGATGATAGATCTGCCAACTATTGGTGAAATACTTATTTTTTGTCAGAACGGGTAAACTGTTTCTATAATTTCAAAAAAAAATCTAATAAAAACTTACAAAATATATTTTATTAACCTAGCAAGAATGTATAGATATGTACACAACAAAATTGTTTATATCCTCGCAAAAAACATACCGTATCTATATGTAGACTGATATATATAAAGGAAATTCACAAAAAACAATATTACACGACAATGACGTTGACGTAGATTTTCATGATGGCAAACTATGCAAAACAATGTTTTGGCGCAGCAGCAACGCTTTACACAAAGTAAAGCTAAATTATGCACTATGTTGCCTTCCACAAAGGCATTTTCTATCCGCTACCATAGACTATACAACGTTAAGGCACTTTCGCAATGGAATACCATGTTGAGGTACTGTGTAAAGTAAGTTTACATAATTGGACTAGAGATTTGGAGCGGGTGAGTAGAAAAAGAAAATTTTGTTACGTTTTATAGTGTGAAACATGTTCACAGTGGACTGCCTCACAGGGCAACACAAACTGGATGACGAAATAAAAAAAAAAATACCATAGGGAAAAAAAATTATACCACCAAGTGCGCTAAAATTTTAAAATTGCCAACAGAAATGAAATCCTTTTAAGCACTCAAACTTTAGAGGATTGAAGTTTTTTTTTTCTGTTTTTTTTTTTCTTTATTATCATAAATAAAGCAGTTAGAAAAAAGTTCAGACATACATAACTGTGATTTCAAAGAGACGTTCATAGATAAAATAAAAGTTTGACAGTTTCGCGTTTTTTATTATACAGTGTGAACTGAATCAGATTAAAAGACAAGGACGACGGCGATTTCATAAAAAAGGAACCCCGTTCGACTGGTTTTCTCCTCTCTAAATGCATTCCCAAGAAATTGTGTATCTAATTTTCTCCCAAACATTACAAACTTTGATCCCAAGTATTCTATCAAGAATTCGATGGAACTAATAAGAAAAACAACCAAATAATGCAAATATTTTCATTTTTTGACGAAAAAAATGTCCATCTATACCGCACCGAAAAAATAAAAACACTTTTAATTCAACATCTTGAGAAAAAAGTTCTATAGACTCTCAAAGATATAGGCTTTCGTTTAGGTTTGGCTATTGGATATTCTTTCTCTACATTTGCAGTGGAATATTCCATGAACTATTTGGAAAGTGTTCTTTTCACATCTGAAAACATAATTTAACAATATGTTCTTCTTTAGACTCGATATGTGGATATTGTATTTTGTATTTGGTGGACTGGAATTTTATATACCATTCTTCAGATTGCAATTATTGCAAATGGTTATGAAATGAAGATAGTTTATAATCTATTTAGAAATAAATTGAAGCCAGAAATATTGAAATTTTTTTTAGCAATATTGTGGAGAAGGAAGATTACGTTTGGCGAAAAATGCCCTATATACCTGGTGTATCCGATAGCTTACTAAAAAAAAATAAAACCAGCATTTTTGAACTACAACACTCTCAGAAATGCCATTGCAACAAATAAAATAAGAGAAGATATTCTGAGCTGTTACAAAATCAATCATTTTAAAAAAGATTTTCTGAACATTATGAAGGTCTTAGCTTACTCAGACCCATCATCTGAACTCTCCCAGCATATAAAGAATACAGGACACTTTTATTCCCCGGATAACATTCAACTTTACCATTGTTTCTCGTAAAGGCGTGTAATTGATAGATTTGAAATCTTCGAGAGTAGGGGGATGCAGGGGTGTAGCATGCCACCATACCAATCTCACTATTTTTACGTCGTGTCGTAACCTGACACTACTTTTTTAAGTGCGAGATTTTAGTTTTCGAGATTTTAATTTGCGAGTTTTTGTAATTGCAAGATTTTAAGAAACTGGATTTTGTAATTGCGAGATTATATAAAGCTGGTTTATATGATTGCGAGATTTCGTAATGCGAGATTTCAAAAGCAAGATTCGAAATTTCGTATCCATAATAGATTTTAACTTTTTTTTTAGAAAGATGTAGACTAGATGATTTATTCATTTAAAAAAAAAACTAAATATTTCAAAAGTGCTTAGTTTTAATTTTAAATTTTTTTTAAATTTATTTTTTCTAAATTCAAAACTAAGAAAACGTCTTGACTTAAATTTTTATTTGTTTGTACATTGAATGCAAACCATTTAGCACTTTCAACTGGAGTACTTAAGATAGGTAAAAAAAATTGTTTTTTTAAATTGTAAGTAAACAACGATTTATATGAAAATCGCTATAACAATTTTGGAATTATTTTTTTAATAAATTTATATTTAGACAACAAAATTTTCTGCATGCTTTGATTTTGGCTCGGAATCTTGAAGAAGGATATTTTTTAGTCATGATTGGATATCCCATGATATATCTTTTTAAAAACAAAAATTGACTTATAGAACCAAACCAAATAGAAAAATATATACAAAGAGTTTTAGTCAGAAGACGGAATGGCACGTAACAAACTTATAAATGTTATCTAATCTTAATTGCGTATAAAAAAAAAAACAATTTAATTTCGTACCAATTTGTTTTAAATTAAATGTTTGTCAGAGTACCTAACGGTTTCCGAGAAAATTAGATATTTTCTTTTTTTTCGAAAATCCACACTTGTGCTTCTAATGACGCCCTTAACGACTTGTAAAAGAAAATTGTGTATTGATTTTTTTTGATATAGTGAAGATTATTATGGAATTAGATTTTATGAGACTTTTAAGCCTAAGATATGTATATTTTGTCATGTAACAAATCGTTTGTAATTTAAAGAATGCAAGAGAATGGATTTCTGGCTTCTAAAAACATTAATGCATAAAATTTCGAAACGTTTTCAAACAACATGATAAAGCTTAATTTCAGCAAAAAAAAAAAAAGAAATATCAGAATAATAGTCTTAGCGCTAATCTTTTCAGCTCTGGTTATGTGTAACCATTGGTTATTTTAGTTATTTACCATAGATTTTGTATGTGTTTCTATGGTTAACAGCAAATGGTTTAATTTAACCAGAGCTGAAAAGACTGGCCCCTAATCAAAGAAATATTGGAAATGTTTCTATTTAGCAAAATTAATTCTAGTTTTTACTTAAATCTCTTCATTCCGTTCAAATACGAATATGTTTACACAATTAATAAAATTCCAAACCTCAAATTGTATTTTAAATAAACTTTTTGAAAGTAAACCGATTATTACACGTATGCGAGACAAAAGTATGCACGTACCCTTTGCACTAACGCTGTATTCAACACAATCTCCAGACACAAACTAAGTCAACTTAAGAAATATGTCGATGTAGATTCCTTGTGTTCCAGAAAACCTGTATGCATAAATAAAGCAAAGACAAAATGTTAAATTAAATTTGCATAATTAATAAGACAAATGAGCACACAAATTGTCGGAAGAAATAACACGTATGTTAGTAAGATGTGTATATTTAAAATTTTACGCGTGTGTATGGCTTGCTTATAAGTAGGATGATGTAAAAAAAGGAATTTCAGAAAATTATCCATACAAATTTTATATAAAAGACTTGCAACGAAAAAGATATATCACTAACTTAATAGATCTTACAGTCTCACTACGAATCTTAGTACAAACAGAAAAGATACACCATACATCCAGTAAATTATGTCAATTTCATGTATCTTTTCTGGAATCAGAGGAACACTCTTGATTGTTATCTGCCTGGCAATAATAGAGCTTTCATTTGGTGAAAATAGGGTTTGTGGCCCGGGATTGCGACAAGCAATGGAAGTTGTATGTCCAAACGGTTTTAATGGTTACAAAACGAAAAGGAATTCCCGTAAGTATTAAAAAGAATTTTATTAAAAATACAAATAATTTATGAATAAACTTTCTTTAGTAACCCTCGATGAAGATTTAAACAATGAAGACACTTCATCAGAAGATTTCGATTTCGGATTAAGTTTAGACATGTTTCCATTTTTTACAAGTAGTAATGAAATAAATGGTTTAGCTAAAACACGTAGAAGAAGACATGGAGTCGCACATGAGTGCTGTTCGAAATCATGTAAATATAGTGAAATGAAAGCATACTGCCGACCTTAAGCTTCATAACATAACAATGGATACGCAACAAAAAATTGACAACTCTGGATAACTAAACATACATATTATATATTTTTATAAAAACAGTAGAAAAGGAAATGGCAAAAAGGTGTTTCATAGTTTAAAAAAATCTAAAAATTATTTTCAACGTTAATTTTACATTCAATATCTTATATAAAACATTGTATATATTTACTTCTTTCTCTTGTATCTTGAAATATCAAATAAGATTATAAAATACAAATATAATATTAAAAATAATTGCTAAAACGTCTTTTAATTTCTGAACGATTCGACCGATTGAGGCATATTTACACGATATTGATTTGGCTTTTTTACGACGATGATGGTTCATAGCTTGCATATTCTAGAATCGAAAGAGGTGCTTATGCATTTAAGATATAATCACATTCTCTAGATCAAAATATTAAACAAAAATGCAAGAAGGTATTATATGCAGAAAATTATCAGCGAAAAACTAAACCACTAAGTTTAGTACATTTTCAATACTAACAGCATAAAAGATGCGTGTTGACAATTATTCAGACATAAGCGAAATTTCGGATGAACGGTTTTTTAAAAAGTTCGTAAAAGTAAGAACTTGATATCTTGGTACGGAATACCATTTAACAAAAACAGATAACAACTGTTATTCGTCTATAAGTAATGGTTTGTGTTTTAAAGGTTTGATCTTAATACTCAACTATAGAGCCTGCAGTTCTAAACGTCCAACTCACATAATTTTAAGATCGTTAAACCACCGGCTGGTAAAATTGTTCAATGGCAGTTCTGCACAAACTATGTTATATAAAGTTTAAATGTGGTTCATTCCATAATATTTAAACTTCATAGAAAAATGCAGAGATTTGAATTTCCGTAATTGACATGAATGGTATTTTTCTATTTTCTTCCTATTCTGGAAGACTAAACTTAATAGTGTCAAATTGATTATATTAAAGACAATCAGAAAATTAGCATTACTTTAAACTATTTTTGTCACAATGACATAAAAGGTGAAACAATATTTCCCATAGCTGTGCCAACCTCTTAGTTTAAAGAATTCATTGCTAAAAACCGATATATTTTGATATATGCAAAGCTCAGTTAATTCAACTTACAAGTCTTGTTTCATGATATTAATCTATTCTTTCAAAACAACCATTCTTTCAAATAGCGATATTCGGAAACAAAGTTGAATCATCATCTAGATTTAATGCTATGTATTGGGTTCTATCAATCAATTCTTTTTTATTTTTAATCAATAAACGTTTCAGATTTTTTAATAGTCTAAATTTACTGTGGAGCCAACAAGAAAGTTTTTGTAATGGTTTATTAAAATTGTTTGTACAGGATTGTACAATTTTGGTATTCCATATAATTTCGGAACTAGAAGGTTTGCATTTTCGTGCATCTTCTCCAATATTTATCAGCAACGTGGGTTTTCCATATTTTTAAACATTGAATCGATAAATCATTTTTTATAATAGATTTATAGGAAGTTTCTGTAACGAGTCTTCTAACAACAAAAGATTCATTCTAAAAGCTTAGAAGCTTTTCTCTAAAACAACTTAAGGATTGCTTCCAGTACGGCTTGCAAGACAATTTTATTTTTAATACTTTAAAGTGCCCCAGTATATAAAATTTTTAGGAGAAACATCGTGTAAAAAATGCTTTTTCACTTCGTTACAAATGAAAGACTAGATGAATGATGCCAATATTATTTACAACTACAAAGAACAACTGGAAGAAAGACAATCTTTTTAATTGGAGGAAAGGCAAATTTCAAACTTTTGTTCAGGGTTTCTAATTTACATGCACCAAAACTAACATTACTTGAATGTATTTAAACAAAATTCTCATAAGAAAATAATGTGTCAGAATAAGTTTGGTCTTTTCATATTATTTGCTTCTAATATATTTATTAAATTTATTATATAACATAGATTTTTTGATTAACTTATGTGTCTTCAAATAATAATCTTTAAAAATTATAAATATCTAGAAACTAGAAATATAGAATTGGGAATTTAAAGTTTTATTCAAAATAATTTCAAGAATTTGGAGTGCTAGGGTATTTCCAGACCAAAGAAACATTTAAGAATTAAAACATATGAGAAACATTAGAAAAATGTTTTTATAATGCTCCTTACGCTAACAATTTTGAAATGTTTCTTTTTTCTTTCCTTCAATTTTTCACAAATGACGCAAGAAGAACGTTCGTTGTTTTGGAAAATATGAAACATTTTAAAAATATTTCTTCAAACCTCCACATCAAAAGAAACATTTCTATAGTCTGTCCACTAAAAATTGGCAGTACAGGGAAGATAGGGATGTTTGTCTCTCATTCGCACTTCTTTGCTTTCCATAAGGTTATCTTCTTTCAAAAGCTCTAACAGGGTTGCCGTAGTAAGCATTTTGAATTGAAAAAAACTGAAATAATATGATGTAGGGTTACCTTTCTTCTTTTTTAATTAAAATTATTTTCTTAATTTTTATTTATAAAAATGAAATGAAATTTATCTTTTTCCACACCACCAAGAGGTAAGATAGTAGGCGCGTTTTAAAAGGGTATAGTCTTATCAGTAAATTAGATTTTTTTGTTTTCTTCTCTCAGTTTTTCAATTTCGCGTAAATATTTCCTTCGCCATGTGATGATGTCACTTCTTTCTAAAAGAATAATCTTTCGCTGACGTTGGGCAAATTTAAACCCTAGAGCTTTTCTTAAAATCGTATGCAGGTAAGATCTGCTTATTTTTGTGATATTTGCATTGAGTCTTACCTCATGCAGTATTTTATCAAGCGTTGGAAGTTCATTATTTGAAAAAAACTGATGCACGATTTGTCTGATGGTGCACTTATCAAAATCATCTATTTTCCTTCTGGGGCCAGATTGTTTTTTCTTTTTTGGTGGTGAGTTGTGGCCTTTGGTATCATTTTCGCTGAGAAGTCTGTAGACTGTTCGCATAGACACCGAAAAAATACTTGCTTCACAGTTTCCGTTTTATTTTGCAGGTTCTTGTAAATCTTTTTTGTCGCTTCTACAATTTCTTTTTTTTCGGCGCTTAAGTCTTTCGATGTTTTTGAATCCATTATAAATTAGATGAAGGAGCACAACAGTCGCAAACTTCTCAAAAAATTTACGTTTTTAAAAAAAGTAATATTTACAACACTTCACTTCACATTAATTTCAAAACAAAAATAGGTACACAAAACATCAATACCGACCGCCCGCGCGCTTTCAAAATCTACGCAAATAAGAACAAATATACACGAAATATCAACCGACCGACCGGCACGAGAATCTACGCAAATAAATTCTTTAAAGACAACAGCTTACCTACATTTTTGTAACTGCATTTTAAGATTTTCCCCACATAAAAAACACAAACATGATCAACAAAAACACTGCACGATAACACTTTTGTACTAGTAATATGCTCATCTCAATATCTCATTATCATTTCATCAATAAAAGGTATTTTTTAAGCTCTAAAATCAAAAGTTCCTCAACAGAAACTCAATATAAAAAAATACGAACCGAGTTACCAAATTGACAAAGGCATCTCTGTTCGAATGGATGTTAAAAGAGGGTTGAAATGCATTAGCCAATCAGTGCGTATTCAACTGTACGCTAGGCAGGTCGTTGTGGGATCTATGTCGGATGCAATCGAAAAATCATTGGCGGGTAAACATTTTTTAAATGGGGTTTCTTTCAATTCAGTATGGTGCACAAATAAGGCGCGCTACTGATTTTGAAAAAGCTTCCCCATAAGACCTGTACTGCCAATTTATAGAGGACAAACTATAAAAGGTTTCTGGAATGTTTCTCAAACAAATGGGAAACATTTCCAGAACATGTCAAAAACGTGTTTTAAACAATCAGCCCTATTCTGTTAAAAGTTCAATTGTTCCAATTGTTCCAAAAAGTATATAAGTTTTGATCAAAAATAAATTTTAACAATAAGATTCTATTTAGAATCTTAAAAACAAGTGTTGGTAAAGCTTTTAACTCAAAAGATAGAAAACTTTTGAGAATAAATAGTGTGAGCAATTGAGTGAAATATTCACATGAATCAAATGATTCGATCGGATCGGATAGCAGAATAGGGCTGAATATTTAATTAGCCAAACACACGTTTAAATAAAAAAAAAACTCGTTAATAATACTGATTCCTGGAAAACTTGGAACTCGAAACCTAGTTTAATAGCTAATCTAACCAATTGATAATGTGGCTATTAAAAAAATGTCAGCAGTAAAAAGAAAGAAACAAGATCTCCAGAGCTATTGAAACTCATCCCCTAAGAAATCAGATTCCGCATATTTTATAAGAAATAACTTTAAAAGGTTTCTGTATATAAAAGTAGGACTACAATGTTGTTGACAATTTTATACACGAATAGTACTGGACAAAGTCAAAAATATTTTGTAATAAATGCAGCTCAGTGGTAGTTTTTATTTTTAAATTTCATGCGATAAGCCCATTTAGCACTATTTTTTTTTATTTTTATTGTATGCAAATATAATTTGGTAAGCACAAACAGTATCAAAGGAAATTTGCTTCAAGATAAGAGATATAACAACCTATGCACAAAAATGAGTCAACATAATTATTAGAAAGATAAGAACAGTCATAAATAAAGGGCAAGTCTGGATCTCATGAATTTGCTCTTGTGGCAACTAACCTTGATGGACAAGACTAGGAAATATTTAATTTTTTAGTGGGAATACTTATCAGGGATCGCAGAATATCAAATTTTGCAAAATCGTTTAATAAGTTTACGAGATAGTCAATATACAAAACTGTTCTACTTATCTAACTGGATTTTTGGTAATGCTCATGTGGCAATTACAATTATTTTTAGACCATGGATCGAAATTAAAAATACTTCCGAGAGTTATTTCTTTAAGAATAATTTGTACCGATTTTAAAGTTAATCGGCCCAGTTGTTGAGGTTTCAGGTGTCGGCACATTCAACAAATAGACATACTGGGAAAATAGACACTACACACAGATAGATGATCAGATAGAATTGTCGGACCTACTTTTATCGTCTTTTGTATCATGGTTATGCCATGTTTAATAACCTACTATCTTAAAAAAAATTTAACGAATTGCATAACTTGCCTTTAATATTTATCAAATAAAAAAAATGTCCATTATTACATTTTTTTTTAAACTGCTGGCAGATTAAGTTAATTCGGTTGTCAACATTTCAAATTGAAATGAAATCATTTTATTTAAAAGCTGAAAACCGAACTATTTGGATCTCATTAAAAAAAGTAATCTCATTTGTTTGTTGTTTTTGATGTTTTCTTTAATTAACTGTTAAACAATGTTGTACTGTACGAGCTTATGGTTCTTTGTCAAGCTGTCCAATTAAATATGTTAAATACAGAATATCATTTGTTCTTCCAGTGTTAATAAAAAATGTTCTAGTGTGTGTCTTAATTTTAAATTCTTCCAATTTGAATTTTTCTTTTTGCAATAAAATAAATAAATAAAAAAAATTCCAAGAACTGCCACCAAAATTTAAATAAAAATCCCTCAGCTATTTTTTCCAGTCATATTCGTAATAAGGTAAATACCTTCCTAGGTGTTTAATTTTAAATAAAATGTTTCTTTCATAATAGCCATCCAATTTGAATATGCCAACTTTATTTGATATTAATGTGTAAATATAATTCCCGGAAGCCATCATCAAAATACACTTTATAATCTCCTTAAAATCAATACACTTCTCCCACCTCTTATAATAAACTCAACGAAGAAAAAAAGAATGTAAGGATTCTTTCCCCAGAGTATAAATTCCAAAGTAAACACAAATTTGATTCTATCTTTCATTTATTTTTTTAATTTATGCGACCACTTAATCTTTGTAATTTCTTACTTTTATTCTTTTCAAATAAAAAATTCTAAATAAGAAATGCAAGAAAAAAAAATTCAAACACTCAACTAAATCAAAGAAATAAAATGTTGAAAAAAAAGAAATGAATAAAAATCCAAATACAAAAATATTCTCTTTTAATAAAGATTTTCTTCTTTCTTTTTTCCATTTCAGAATATAAATCATCAGAAAACGGATTTACACAAAGGCTCAAAAGCAGAACAAATTGTATACAAATTACATCAAGTACAACTCTGTAAATTCCCCCTTCTTTTTGTGAGTTATTTTTTGATTGATATGATCTCAGTCGTCATCGTAGATACATAAGCTACAAAACGAAACAAGTGAAAATTTGTTAAGCATTTTTTTTTCTTAAATTCTCAAAGAAACATAAGGAAAACTTTGACTAACTTTTAAAACAATAACAGCTTCAACACCATTTTCGTTTTGAAAAGAAAGGAAGCAAAAAATAAACTCCCTTCCATAATTTTAAATTTATGCTATTTATAAGAAATTAGGAAAGCATAACGGAGAAACAATAAAAAGTAAAAAAAAAAAAAAATATGTTCACACGAAGTTATATTCAAAAATGTTCACAAAGTACATAATAAGAAGCAAGAAGTTCGTGAATGAAAATCCCTTCGAAAGGCAAACATTTAAATTCCAATCATGAATGTCGGTGAATGATTTACTCAAGCCGAACAAACTACGCAAATTTCGTGTTGCAAGACTCTACCAGTCTTTCGTTTTTGTTTTCCCTCTTTTTTTATTTTTTTGGTGTCAAGGAAAAAATTGTTTTTTTGTGTTAATTTCTCGCGGTTCTTCTGGTTTTTGTGTTTTGAGGCACCAACAAAAGAAAAATAATTAAACTAAAAAAATTACCAGCCCCCTATAATTCTGTGCAAAGCAATTCAATAAATTTTGCATCACAAAATAAAAGGAGGAAAATTTCTTCGCTGAAGGGCGCACTTTATAATATATTTTTTTAATGAAAATAATAACTTCCACCAGCAACAATAAAGCCAGGAAAATATAAATAAAACCCCAATAAATAAAATAAAATAACAAAAGCAGCCACCCACAGGCAAAGAAAAAAAAATATTCCACATACGCCTAGGTGGCCCACACAACACACCCGGGGACATTTTCTTAAATTGTGATTTCAGTGCAGTTTTTTTTTTGCACTGTTTTTGTTGTAATTCTTTTTTATGTGAAATTGAAATCGAAAAATGTATTCACATTCAGTTGCGATTATTTTGAATGCTTTATCCCATATGTGGCACAAAGTGTAGTGTCAGAAAAGTCAATGGAAAATATCAGAGTTTCAACTAACAACTGATCGGAACATCGCATCAACGCAGATGTAACAACCAGAAGGGCGGAAATATTTGTATCCATCAGAATACAAAAAAGAAACAATTCTAAATAACTTCCAGTAAAGGTGAAAAAGTCAGTACAATATCGAAGCAAATCGGTCGTTTCAAGCGGAAATTTTAAATGCATGGCACGTAATCAAAACGATAGATCCTTTGTATAAAAGGGGTTTTTTTTTCTCTCTAACAAAAAAGAGAAAACAATAAAAAAAAAACACACGCTAATACATATAAATATAAAAACATATAAAAATAGAAAAATGCGCGTTTCTATCTGGGTAACGTCGTCGACGAGAACGTCTTCGTCTTCATCTTCATCTTCAGCATCGTCCTTGAGAACAGTGGGGAGTAATTTTATATCGAAATCAGTAAATCTTTTGTATACGGGATTTCTACTTATGCTTTTACTTATGGAAAATACGCACGCCAGAATTGGTAAGTACCAAGTGAATTGTTTAACTTTCCCTTTATATCAGTTTTTCGCAGTTGTTAGGGTATGAGATGAATTTTTATAACCGGATGGAGGTGATGATATCTTAAGACAATAAAATGAGATATTTTTGCTCTGCAAGAACTGTGCACGAAAGTTTTTTAATACAATAATATAATTTTATGAAGCTTGGCAACAAAAAACACACAAGCACATATTAAAAGAGTTCAAATAACTGTGCTGTGGAAGAAATTCTGACAAATCAGTTTACTAAATGGCAATACTAAGAGAATACATTCTAATTGCTAGAATCAAAGAAAACAATTATTTTTTTTAGCCGATTTTTTAAAGAATCAGAAGTCAGTGAAATTTTATGTGCTCCCAAATATTCAAATTTCCGTAATATCAAATCCATTTGCAATCCAGAAACCAGTTTTCATTCAGTTACATTTCTCCAAGCTTCAAGAAGGTATTTTTTGGCTCACTTTAAATTTTGTTGTACCAAAATCTATAGTAATTCTGAATCCAGTTAATTTGAAATTGAAAAGAAGAAGTTAAAGAGTTTTCTGTTAAAACACAGTTAATTCACCCACGTTAAGTTACACTTTGAAAAAAAAAAAAAAAAATTATCAGGTAAACTATCAGAAACATCATCAATAAAGAGACAAAATAAAGAAATACAATCCTTCAGGAAAACCCGCCGTTATTTTAAAGAGTCTCTTTTCTTCGACATAAAAACATTTCGTTGAATGATAAAAACTTTCTGGATACTACGAGAGAAGCCATTTGTAAATTCGAGCTTACCGATTGACCTTAACCACACTTTGCGTAATTATTTATTTTATACTGGGCATATTATTTCATACAATCGATTTGAGTCGATATACTTGAGCTTCGCAATAGACTGCCGTCAATAGAAAACAACTGCTAGAAACAAATTAGGTGCTGCCAATCTAGTTTAAATGAACTATCTAGTTTAAACTAACTATCTAGTTTTTAGTTCAATTAAACTTTCTATATTTCAAGTGAAATATATGTAATTTAAATAAACTATCTTGTTCAAAGGAACAATATAGTTCAAATAGATTAGCTAGTTCTTCGAATTATCTATCTGGTTCAAATTAGTTCAAATAAACTATCTAGTTCAAATGAACGATCTAGTTCAAATGAACTATCTAGTTCAAATGAACGATCTAGTTCAAATGAACTTTCTAGTTCAAATGAACTAACTAGTTCAAATAAACTATCTAGTTCAAATAAACTATTTAATTTAAGTGCACTATCTAGTTCAAATGCACTATCTAGTTCAATTGCTGTATTTTGCCAGGAAGCCTAAGAAATGACAATTCAGAAGGTTATTCAATCTAAGATACCAATTTATTTGCTTCAGAATATTTTTTTCTAAAAGTTTGGAAAGGAAAGAAAGTTTTCTTTCTTGATCGGCCCTTAACGAAAGCCAACATTTTAAAATATTTAAACGCCAGAAAAAAACTATGGGTAAAAGAAGATAAGACTTAATATAGCTTTAATAATTTACGAGTAAATGTCGTCAACTCTTACTGAGTTTGATTTAATATACGATTCTCTATCACATCCGCTTTTTCAACTGTAATCAATTCTAACAGTTTATAGGAAAAAATGGTGTTGTTGCCGATAAAATTGTAAGAATGTAAAGAAGATTGAACTTTTGAAGAAAAAGAGAACAGAGAACGCTATGTCAGTACATTTCCGATTCTCGGAAAAAACACTTTTTGGACATCGATTTTAAAATTTTAAGTAAATGTTATTTTTACGCATGCATATTCAATTGCATTAAGAATAAAGTATTCACATACATCGAAAATTTAAATCATCCTTATAAGAAAAGTCTCAAGACATTAATAAGTAAAATTCCACAACTGAAAATAGGATTTAGTACATTATTTTTGTCCGTTACTGTAAAAGAAGTTTTTAATTTTGACTTAACTCCAGAATTTGAAATACCAAACCACCAAGGCATGCATCGCATTCATAAAAGGGTGAAGTTACGATGTTGGGATTGTTTTATATATGTAAGTATTTACATGAGCATTATATACATTTTTATCCTCTTTTCGAATGAATAAGAGTGGTGAAGCGATTAATTGGAATTTCATAATTAAATGGAAATATGCCGGAGGTAATATTAAATAATATGATTCATCTTTATGTACCTATTTTGAAGGTTTTCCGAAGAAACCAGCTGCTTTTCCTTTGAAGCGAAATAAATTTCTTGAAACATTTTTTTTTTTTTTTTTGAAAAAAGGATACAAATATTTTTTTCACCTAAGGTGTGTATTGTGCATGATGATGGTTGATGATGGTATGGTGAGGATTTTTATTAAGTATAGGAGATTATAATATTTCCTTAAGACAATAAAGTTTGTTTTAGAAATTTTTGGCAGGTAAAATGTTTATTTATGTAAGGAAGTTAATTAAGTTGAATTTCGTTTTTTCATATTCTTAAAGAGATTTATAAATGTTTTCTTTTTATAAGGAAGCTGGATTAATAATAGAATCATTAAGTTATATATGGAAATGAATCTTATTAAATTCTATAGAATAAGGAAAAAAAGTTATAATGAAGAAGTTTTAGTTATTTCAGTCATGTTCTCTTGAATAGTAATCTTTGGTTACGTAAACAAATTTAGAAATTTCTTGTGATTATTCGTTTGATGTTTATGAAAACTTCAGATACTGAAGAACATTTTAATTTTGAATGAGAATGTTTTAATTCATCCCTATTAAGATGTCCATTTTGGAAAATGTTTACTGAATTATTGTTGAGATATATAACAGTGCAAATAATTAATTGTAACGAAACGTAGTACAAGATCATGTTCATTGTACGTTTAAGAGTATTTGAATATTGAAAGTATTTAATAACATTGATTAACATATTATTAAGATTAACCATTTAAAAGTTTTGAAAAGAAATGAATTATTATTATTTTTAATTTGGTGGTTTAACATTTTGTATGTCCAGTTAATTAAAAAATCTGATAAAAAATAACCTCAAGTTAAACAAAAATAAAACATTGTTTTGAAATTAAAAGTAGTATTTTCTCTTTTGTACTCAAATTAATTGCAAAGAATTCCAAAAATGTCATACTCCACAATAATTCTTTTTAAATCCGTTGATGGTTGGAGATGGAGACATAACATTTTTCCACTCAAAGATATGTATAATGCTTGGTTTCATACTTTACTCATATTGTACCTCTTGATATATTTCAGAAGACGATATTCCTTATAGCTATTGGCTCAAGCAGTATCAATTTACGAACTTTTAAATTCCTCTTCATGAAAATCACTATTAAATTCTAGTCTGAGTTTTATTCCCGCCCGTCCCGTAATTGATAAAATTTCAGCTTTGATTTAATACGATAAGACAATATGATTTTTACATGATAAGGAAAACTTCACAAGGAGGATTCCTTATGCTGTATTTCATTTAATCTTTTGCCTTATAGCTCTATGTTCTTTAGACGATCAAGTTATCCAATCACTTTATATTATATTAATCATTTTTTCTAGCTTGTAACTTCGTTGTTTCTACTTTCTATGTTCTAAATCAAATTTCTCAGATTTCTACTAATCTTATAGCTCATAAAACTCACAAAATTCATCTATTTCTACCCCGATCATTTCTGTTTAGTCTGGGATCGGCAACATACATAGCTGCGGTATTATCTCGGGTTTTTTAATAATTCTCGAATTAAGTAGGTAGCAGTTTCTCGAAATTTCAAATTAAGATCTCCAATCTCCTAACCCAAGGACTTGCATGCACCCTTTTCGGAAATCTTTTAGGTGTTATTGTATCCCTTTGTCCATCTTGCTTTTATTTGTCTAGAAATGATTAATCAATTTGTCAGTAAACTGTATGCACTATGGGAATATTCAAACTTGTTATTTACATAAGTGAAAAAGTTTCAATCCCACACGGAAGAAAAAATACATTTTCAATTAAAGATTAAAAATTACAATCAAAATTTCTTTAATAAAATTTCTTTCAGAAATACCGAAATCAAATATAAAACAACCTTTTTCAATTAAGATCAAAAAATTCTTCCTGTCAGGCGTTTATATAATTTCCGTTTGGTATTTTTTTCATCTTATAGTTCTCAAAGCAAACTCACATTCTTTACCAACCTCAAAGATAACACACAGTTATAATACTTCTCATATATTTTATTACATCACATAAATCTCAATCAGTGAAAAACCATATAATACTATAGTATCCGCTAGTATGTGGCAATCTTTATTTATTTTGTGTCAGATGGCGCAGCGGAAACGGAAAGGTGTTACATTCATTCTTAAAATACCTAGATTATATGTATGGGAGAATTTTGGGATAATATCACTTGTGCATGAGAGTATATGTTTCTTTCAAGCAAATAACTGGCATAAATATCAACTCATTAAATTAAATAAGATTGATGAATACACTTTGAGACAAATGTGGGGGTACACAAATATGTGGCTATATGATACGAATAGTACGAAAAACCCATCATATATGTATCCGTGCTATATAAAGTAGAGTGCTTTATATAATATAGGTAGAAATTTACCTCAAAGTTAAAGGATACATTCGTAAAGAGTAAAGTATGGTTTGTATATTTTGTTCTTTATACTCAAACAAGGCGACTCTTTTCATCAAAGCGAATATGAAATAACAACCGCAAAAGGTTCCAAAGTCTCAAGTGAGTTTTAATTACAGTGAAATCCAAAAATAATTGATTGTTTTTGGTGGTTATTTTTTAGTGGAAAATAAACAATCAGTATACCAGCATACTTATTCAAATATAAGATAGACCGATTTGAGGTTAAACATGATTACAGAATTTATTTAATTTTCTGTTTAAGAATATAGGTAATGTTAATAATTTTTCTACATGACCTACTATAGTCTTCATAGAACAACATTCCTTAAAAGCTTGAAATTTTATCACTTTTGATGATACAAATGTCGATATAACCCAATGTCTTCAGACGAATGTGTACTTGTTTAGTATTTTATGAATTTTGTCTCTAGATAGAGACAACAAGACACACACCACAATTATAAGGCTAAGGACCTTTTGAAATAAAAAGCTTTACGATCGCAATTTTCTGATTCTTCAATTAGAGATTTTGAGTTATATTTGAAATAAATTCAAATACATTTGTGGAATTTATATAATGCTACGTTGCATACATTGAATTATGTGTTATTATGTTTTCGGACAAAAGAAACAAATTCGGTTCAATCTACAGCCAAAGCAAAATACCAAATAGGGTATATTTTTTTCTCTGGTTTGGTTGCTTTTTAATTCTTAGTTTAGTATTGAACTATGAAGTATCGATATAATTGAACTATTTATCTATTAAACTATTAAACTATTAAACTATTAAACTATTAAACTATTAAACTATTAAACTATTTAACTATTTAACTATTAAACTACTAAACTATTAAACTATTAAAATTTTAAACTATTAAACTATTAAACCATTGAACTATTAAACTGTTAAACTATTAAAGTATTAAACTATTAAACTATTAAACTATTAAACTATTAAATTATTAAACTATTAAACTATTAAACTATTAAACTATTAAACTATTAAACTATTAAACTATTAAACTATTAAACTATTAAACATTAAACTATTAAACTAATAAACTATTAAACTATTAAACTATTTAACTATTAAACTACTAAACTATTAAACTATTAAACTTTTAAACTATTAAACTATTAAACTATTAAACTATTAAACTATTAAACTATTAAACTATTAAAGTATTAAACTATTAATTTATTAAACTATTAAACCATTGAACTATTAAACTATTAAACTATTAAACTATTAAACTATTAAACTATCAAACTATTAAACTATTAAACTTTTAAACTATTAAACTATTAAACTATTAAACTATTAAACTATTAAACTATTAAACTATTAAACTATTAAACTATTAAACTATTAAACTATTAAACTATTAAACTATTAAACTATTAAACTATTAAACTATTAAACTATTAAACTATTAAACTATTAAACTATTAAACTATTAAACTATTAAACTATTAAACTATTAAACTATTAAAATTTTAAACTATTTAACTATTAAAATACAGAACTATGTGAATACAGAACTATTAAAGTACAGAACTATTGAACTGTTGAAATATTAAAATATTGTACTATTGAAATATTGAACTATTAAACTACTG
Organism: Baccha elongata; assembly: GCA_951217065.1. Classification (NCBI taxonomy): domain Eukaryota; kingdom Metazoa; phylum Arthropoda; class Insecta; order Diptera; family Syrphidae; genus Baccha; species Baccha elongata. The sequence continues at coordinate 155,515,531 of OX578272.1, forward strand.
AACTACTGAGTTATTGAACTAATTGATCTGATGAACTTATTGAACTATATCACTACGGGCATTTCACTATGGTTATAGGCAAGAGCAGTTTTAGAGCTAGTGCATTCGTATACTACACAAATCTCATTAAAAAAGTTGTTTTCATAGCTACTAAGACATATCGTCTGTTCCTGCATATGTCTCACCTTTTTTACATGCGCGTTGTACAGCTAAAAAATAAAATCTTTGTTTAACAATACTTCCGAAACTATTTTCCAAGTTGAAGTTATAAGTGGTCATAAGAAACGAGTATTACAGCGCAATAATTATAAAAGAAAAGAATGGATAAAGATCGGACAATTTTTTAGTGCAGAGTTCGTACTTTGTCAGCTCAAAAAAATTTTGCAGGCACATTAACTTTTCCGAACAGTCGGAGTAAACAGAAGTCAGAAGGGAATGAAATACCGACAAAGAAAGCAATGAGTAATTTATGAAAGAGCCGATATTTTTGATAATTAATATAAACAAAGGAAATGGATATGAATGAATCAGATTCACAAGATCAGACGAAAAGTTCACGACAGTATTATGATGGAAGTTTAAGTGTTTGCATTTGCTTAAAATGGATTAGATTGAGAATATTTTCGGGTCATTTATCATGCTAGATTGAATAAAATAAATATATCTTTGGGAGTAAAATACAAAGTTCAGAAAAGAGAGTACTGGAATTATAATAGAAGGATAAGAGAAAGCCACAGTGCAAATTTCAGCATTATACGCATTAGACTGAAGGCCAGAAACTTTCACATTGTGTCGCACTATCACACCGGAGTGCTGGGTTCGAGCCCAGCTTCGAGAACACCTTGTTTTTTCAGGGGCACTTCCTCGCAAGACGCAAGAGTATCATTGTCATGAAAAAAGCATCTCACCTTATATCGTTCGGATTCGATGTAAAGTTGTAGGTCCCTTCTAATCCTGTAGAACTAATAACGCACACAAAAGGATTGGTTGAGAGTTGTAAGTCACTAGGACGTGGTTCTTCGGAGCTGTCAGTGCCACTTAATTATTATTTTTTTTTTACTGTACCTTTTGTTTTTATAAGAACATTTTAAAGCAGTAAAATCTAAACTTTCTTGTCATTTCTAATTTTCTAACCCAATTCCCATTAACCATTTGTCTTAATGTCAAGTAAAATGTTTGGTAATTATTAGTTTCCTAATACTTTTTCGCTAATCTGTTGGCAAAGTCAACTTTCTGCTTAGTCTTTTCATGTTCTAGCTGCTTATCATTTCTCTTATTATATTCTCCACTTTTGAGCTATATGCATAACCAGCATAACATTCTGTCCCGTTAACCATGCCAACCATGCATCATCCGAAATCCAAGTGATGAACGACCGTACACGACCGTGCGTGCCTATTTACGAATATCTTCGAAACATTTTGCGTTCCCAGATTACAGCCACAAAATTAATGTCATGTCTAATCGGCTTTTCGAATGTGAATTGAATGAGTTTTAAGGGGGGAGAAGGAAGCTTTGTGCCTCCGAAAAACAGATGCGATAGCACATAGAGAGACACGTTTGTCCTTTCTATAGCAATATAGGCAGTTGTAGGCACAACGCACACTAAATACCGCACACAGAGACACAACGCCAGAGATGCTAGGATAATTTAGATACCCTTCTAGCATGAATCCCCTCTTAGCCCCTTCAGCCATATGACAGTTTTAGGGGCAATGTATTATGTGAATTTATGATGAAACCGTATTTATATTTGTATCTTTTTGTATAAGTGTGTTTGTGTGTGTGTGTGTGTACTTGAGAGGGTACAGAAAAGATATCTTTTCAATAAGCAAAATACGGAAGGAGACATTTTGTGAATTTGTGGCGGAATATTTGAATATTTTATTGCTTCTGTTGGAATTCATAAAAGATTCACATTCAATTATTCCACGAAAATATAAATGTTGTATTCAATATTGCGATTTACTGAGAATAAGAAATATAAACTTGTGCCAGGTATATTATGAGGAACTGCGGAATCTAAGGACTCAAGGTCTCCGTGGAAATGTTCAGAATATCTTTATATACTCTTTTTTTTTGTTCAAGGAGACATAAATTGAATTGTCATGGTATTGTTGTTCGATACTCACAGACAGACAGACTTACAAAAAAAACAACAACAAATAACCATCGAATGGGATTGTTTTGTTGATAATAAAGGATGTTAATATTATCGATTACCATTGTTTGATAATAAATTAGTGTAATTTTATTTGTTAGCTCGAGGGATTAAGGATGTTATTGTCTTTTATAGATATTGTATGTATGGGGTTTTTTCCTTTAATAGAAGAATTCTGACAAGGTTGATTATTTATATTTCTTGGTATTTTTATAAGCCGGGTTATAAAAGAATGTTTATGTTTATGATTTGTTTTATATTTTAACGAACTTAATGAGAGATGTTAAGACGTTATGTTATGGTAATAATAAACTGCTGAATAATATATAAATATGATTTCTTTCTTTATTTTCAAATATTTTTTAAAATTCAAAGGCGTATACACCTATAGACAATCAGTTAACATACTTTATATATTAACTGAATCATCGAAATTAGGCAAATGTATTTCAGTTTAAATGAAAATGTAGTTAATAAATTCTCCATATAAGATTAGTTTTTTTGATCGCATTTCAGATCACTTCTGATGGGTCTTCTATACGCTTAAGGAAATAAAGGCTAACTAATCTTTTATCGAAGCACTGGTCCGTAGAATGTTATTAGCCTATATAATCAAGTGATATAGTACAGGATAAATGCTATTCTACATGTTTTTTTCATGTTGATTTTGTTTATTACGGCATGGTAAAACATGTAAAATAGCATTTATCTAGTACTTTTACCATTTTCGTATGCTAATAACATTCTCAATATTTTAAAAATAATAGAAGGAAGGTTAATTCTTTAATATTGATTAAATTAGGTGGAAAATTGATTTAAAAAAAAAAACTATTCACAAAAACAACTTTTTAACAAGAAGAAAAAAGAAGAAATGTCTGGCTTTTTAAAAAGACATAAATTATTCTAAATTTTAGCGGTTAAAAATTGACGCAATTACTTGGAAAATTGTCCCTTCTGTCTAAACGGGGGTAGATAATCCCACCAATACGATTTTTTTCTTGTCTTAGGTTAACATTCGCGTAAAAGCAAGCGACTACATTTAGTTACTTTTAAGAAGGCCAGGGTAAATACATCAGGCAGGGTATAGACATCAAGCCCCAGATTAGATAGTATTTTTTTTACCAGAAGAGATAACTTTCCATATAACCGTTTTGAAAAAGCTTATTATTCTTTGACAAGAAAAGAGTCACCATTATTATTCTTTTTATTTTTTTTTTCAACTCATACAATTCCGGATAATTTTTAATTGAATGCGTTTTTAGCCCGTTAACTTATTGCGTATTGCATGATCTGTAAGAATATAATTACATGATAAATATTATCTCCCCTGGTCAGTGGGTATCTTCTCTCGTTATCTTGCCAGAAGAAATAAAACATTGGAGAGACGTTTTCATGAAAAATTTTAAATTTTCAAATGAATAAGTAAAAACGTCAACGGAAGAGGCCAAGGTAGAGAATTTTCAGACTAAAATAGGTTCTTCGTATAGGCATTTAAAACTTACTATAAAAAATTGATATTATAATGATTACTGCACACATAACTTCTTATAACCGGAGTTTTCTAATGTCCCGATTAAATTTTTCGGTGATTTGAGTATAGTCTCGTATTTTAAACCCTCGATCTTCTTTTTTCTTTCTAAAGCAATTCATGCAAACCTTCGAGTAAATTGCTAGACGTTGTAAAAATTCTTTATAACGTTCTTTTTGCATAATTCCATTGATTTCGGTTAGCAAACTGACAAAGATATAGCCAAAACCACTTCACACTATTATTGAACCACCAATCAACGTATTTAACTCTGGCAATACTATAATCAGTATTGCGACGTTGATGTACCTTTTGGCGAAATTACTGTCAACCTTGTGACCCAAACAGTTTGCGCTTCGATTCCTTAGACCACAGTACTGATTTCTACAGATTTCCACTGATCTGTAGTCCAAGCTTTACTTTTAAACAAATGCATAAAAGAATTAACATATTTTTTAATCGTCTTTGAAGCCTTAAAACCAAAATCGAAATTTCTTGACATTCATTGATTTAAGCAAAAATATCTGGGGATATATGAAATCTATTTCTCTTGCTGATAATATTGATTCTGTCGTCGGTCGGTCAATTAGGACATTTTTCTGGGTCTTTCAAAACCATTTTGGTTTAAATTAATTTCAGTTTCGACAAAGACATTGGCCTGTGGAATGCTCTGGAATGTTGCTTTCTTTTCAAAAGATTACTTAATTTTCTCTGAATTGAGATTCGTGTCCCCATTTCTTAGGATAACTCTTGTTTTAGTTGTTATAAATGAAGTTTAATACCCTAAATCGTTTACGTGGGAAAATATTTATTTACTATCGGTCAAGTTTCATTTGCCCGGCAGTGTATCTATCTATCTTTTATGTGTTTATTTTTGTAAGCTGAACAATTGTACTTCAACAAAGACTCACCAAATGACGGTTTTGCGTAAATACCTGTAATGTACATATGTTATATACATATATTTAAATTAATAAAATAATAAAAAAGTGACAAAAACTGTATACCACAACCTCTGACCTATTTAAAAATAATAATAAAAAATAGTAATTAATTTTCAAATTTTAGTTCTGAATACCTAATCAGCTCAAGTATAGAACGATATTTCGAGTTCCTAAATTACCAACTTATTGCTAGCTACCAGTAGTTTTGTCAATTTTTAAAATATTTAAATTTGCATTTTAGTAGAGGTATTTATTTACATTTATTACAAATTTTCTGATTGCATTTGATCCTTAAATAAACAAAATATCTAATAATCTAGTTTCAAAGAGTACCGAGTATACAACAATAATAATTATTATTGTAACGAGGTACAAAAAATATTTTTGTTTGAACACTAAACTCCAATATGATGCCAAAAGCATTCATCTACATTTATGCAATTGATTTGTATTGTTTGCCGAATAAAATGGTTTTATTATTATTGTATGGTCTCCACTTTCCACTTTTTATTATGCAAATAAAAAAAAATATTGTTGCGTAGCTAGATTATAATTATTGCAGAACACCACTTTGCAGGTTTTTGGTTTCAAAGTCCAGTATTCAGTTGTATGTACCTAGAGGACTTATGTAACAATTATGCAATGCGGTATTTTATTTGTGATAAAAACCTCATAAATATATGAAATGTCAAAATGTTTCTGTTCTGGGAAAACTCATCCATTAAATAGATATTGTTATTCCATCGCACCACACACATGTATGATATTTCACGCGCTAATTCTATGACAAAATGTTCAATACTCAGTCAAAAAAGCTTTGAACAAAACAACATAGCCCAATGTTTAATTATTTGGCCAATAGCTGATTACACTGCGGCAATATGTATTATTTTTTTGTTCAAAGTTATCACCGCAATATTCAAATGTTAAATCTTTTAATCGGTTTTATTTTCAATTGATTTTTTCAGTTTGAAATTTATTATTTTGTAAGTGAAGAGATATAGAAATACAGAAATGTAATATTCTTTCTATCACATGATTTCGATGAAAATATTTTTTATATATGCATTAACCCAATTATCCTTTTAAAAAAGAATTGGGATTACAAAGTGCACTTTTGAGTGCAATGCATTCAGAGAATTTAACAAACTCCTAGAAAATTCATTCTATCTTCCACTTTTATCTATATATCAAAGTCGACAGCTGCAATTCGTTTAAGAGCTCGTTAAACATTAAATGTTGGACGAAAGTGCATATCCTTAAATTCAAAGAAAGAAACAAAAAAAAAAAAACTGTCACACTTGTTGGAATTTTTTCAGCTTTATTTCTTAGGGAATTTCAATCGCTTTCTTGAATTTATTTTTTGTTTTATATATTACAGTATGTCTAACGGAAAAGCTTTTAGATTTAGATGAAAGAAGTGTATTTTATGGACACACTATCAGGAAAGCATTTAATCAATTACAAACAATGAAACTTATCTTAATTTTGTTTTATTGAAATTGATTAAGCAAAAATCTATAAATCAAGTTAATGAAAAGATATTTTTTGTAAATGCGATTTATTAAAATCAAAAATGAAGCTGGATCGTAAAGGTTGTTGTAAATAAATAAAACTGCTATATTTTTTGAGGCTCCAACTCCAAACTCAAGCTTAAACTCAAACGTCAAATAGAAATCAAAATAAAAATTAAATCAAACTCGAACTCAAGCCCAAATTCACATTCCAACTCCAACTCCAACTCCAACTCCAACTCCAACTTCCGCTCTTACTCCAACTCCAACACAAACACCAAATACAATAATAAATCAAACACCAACTCCAACTAACTCCATCTCGGACCCCAAGCTCGAATTGGAACTCAAGCCCAAATTCTAACTGCAACTCCAAATCCAGCTCCAACGTAAAATCAAACTCCAACTCCAACTCTAACTAAGCAAGTAAAAGTCTCAAACTAAAACTCAATATTAAACTCAAACACAAACTTAAACTCCAATTAAAACTCTAATTCAAACCCAAAATTTAAATTTAACTGAAATTCAATCTGAATCTCAAACGTAAACTTAAAATCGAACGTAAAATAATAAGCTAATTCAAATACAAACTCAAACTCAAGCTAATACTCAAACTCAAATTTAAACTCAAACTATAACTCAAACTCATACTTAAATTTGAAGTAAAATTCAAGCTCAATCAATCTTAAGCTCGAACTTGAACTCAAACTCAAACTCAAACTTAATTATCTGTGCATTTATTTTTATTTTAACCAAGAACTTACTTGTTTTCCTTGTTCCAAGTTATTTTCACTCTTTAAATCATTTCAAAGAATTTTGCTGAATATTACTTGACCAACATAATGTTTTTCTTACCTATTTATCACATTTTAATTTTGAACTCTATGCGGATGGTTGTCTTTTAAGGGCACGTCACCGGATTGTGTGATGCACATTTTGTAGGATTTTCCTTGTGTGACATTTCGTAATCTCATCAGATGAAGAACTTCCTTCGTCACTGTTTCTATTTTCTCACATCATCCACCCCAATGCAATCCAATCAGTTTGAATGGAACAAGGAGGGCTACCCTGCCATTTGCTACTGAAGGAATTCCAGACACACACAGCAGAGGCTTCTTCTTCCTCGGGTGGTATAATTTCGTCTTTGTCAACGTATAGTCTTCTAGTGCTTATTCCGTTCTGTTCTATATTTCAACTTAAGTTGAGTATCTTAGTGCTTGGGTTTAATTTAAAGAAACAGAAAAAAAAGGCATCATTTCTTCATCATCTTTTTTGCAATCTAGCTATAGATGTTGCTTCCTCATTTTCTCATTCCATGTTACATAACATAATGTAGAATGATAGGAGTATAGTTAGGAGTGACTTGATGAGAATTCTTAAAAAGTATCGTTGTGGCACACATTTTTCTGACGACAAGTCGACACTTCATGTCTTAAATTTTATATTTTACACTTTCTGTTCTTTCTTGCAACATTTGAAAGACAGAAACAGCTTTTTGCTTCAAAATTCTTGAAATACTACACACACAACAATTTCCTAGAGCAAGGAAGTGTAGCAAACGGGACTTTTCCAACTTAGTTGCAGACTTCTGTTGCACAATTCCGGTTTTCTGATTGCATGCACCGACCGAACCCTTGACTGTAACGTATGTAATTTACCCTCTTTTACGTCATATGGTGCGGCGGTATGTGGTATAGGACTGAGTCGTCTTAGCGAATTCGGAGGAAACCATTTGGGACTCTAGACTGTTTTTTTACGGGGGTGGGGGGGGGGTAATGAGGGTAGATATCGTCTCCGTGTCGCTGAGTTGTTTAAGTTTTGCATTTTCCTTTATGAAAGTGTAACACGAATTCGGCTGGCACACTACCAACCTACTATATGAACTCTCCAAGGATCTGAAGCTTAGTTTACAGATGTTATAAAAGCCACACTGACAGCGGATTGATGTGTACGAGTAATCATGAATGTGTTTGGGGAACGGTTGTTGTATAATATGGGCGTGCGTAATGGCACTTCGCATGAGGAAATCATAAACATTTTACTAGCGATGATAAGGCTTACATAATATAAGTAGTTTGTACTTTGTAGAAGTATGAGTTTAGTTTGTTGCTGTTTTTGTTGTTTTAGTTTCTTTGAAGAAGTCCTTGTGCTAGAGAGAAGCTGTTGTAATAGTGAAGCCACATGCAATAGGTACCAATAAAAGGGGCAGTGGCAAGAAATTTGATGGTGTCTTTCGTGTTGACAGGAAGAATAATTATTTGTTGTTTTATTGCCACCTAATGCTGTGGTTATAGTTAGAGCGGCACTTGGTAATATTGTGTTATGCGAACATGACTTCAAGTCAAGGGTTCTTAATTTTTGTGGGGTACGAGTTTAATCCGGAAAGTTTTTTTTTTTTTGTTTAGCAATAAATGCAATTGTACATGGTATATTTGAGATAACGATATGGGAAGGATTTTATTTTTCCGTTTTTATGGGTTTAATTGATTTAGTCATTAGTGGTTCGTACACCCTGATGACATTAGCAATTGACAAGGATACGTATCTAATCAACATAGATTTTTATGGTCATTAAACTATAGTACTTTACTTGATTAAAGCATTGTATATAAATTTCTATAGTACAATCATGGAGCAGCGCCATCTAAAGAAAGTTGTGAATCGCACATTTGAAGGTTCTTACTATTACTAAGTGTCTATTCTGTTACCCTAACAATAATCGTCAACAAAACAAATTAACAATATTTAATGTATTTTATTGGCTCTAAAATCCATTTTTTCTTGACAAGTCGTAAACAAAAAAAAATGTGTTTACGACTGTTGTCAGGGTAACAGAATAGACAACTAGTAAATGCACGAACCTAAAAATGTGTTTATCACAAGTTTCTTAAGATGGCCATGCGGTGATTATTCAGAATGAAAATACTATAGAAACGTATATACAATGATTAAAGATATGGATTTAGTTGGAATGCGGTCATTCTGTAAGTTAAAAATAACGTCGACTCTTACGATGAAAGATTCGCTGCATGGTGGTGGAAATATCCCAGGAAATGTGGTCAAATTAAGTCGTCTTTACAATTAACAAAAGTGCAATTGCATGCTAATAATCTCTAGCTAAAGAACACTAAGGAAATGTCTGCATTTAAGGAGATAGTTGCGAAAGTATTTTGAAGCTTTTAACTATTGAATTTTGTTGGAGTGTCATTTGCATCATGATGACGTTTAGGATCACATTTTGTACTTCGCCAAATTGATTCGCGTCTAAAAGGGATCAAAACTAAACAACGTGAATTATCTAGTTCAAATGTACTATCTAGTTCAAATAAACTACATAGTTCAAATAAAATATTTAGTTCAAATGTCAATTGAACTTTCAAGTTCAAATGAACTATCTATTTAAAATAAACCTTCTAATTGAAATGAACTATTAAGTTCAAATAAACTATCTAGTTCAAATGAACTATCGAGTTCAAATGAACTCTGTAGTTCAAATGAGATATTTAGTTCAAATTAAATCTACAATCAGTTCCACAGCAGAAACGAGTAGAGAAAGAGATATATAGGAGCCATAGAATGAAGACGGTTTGTAGTTTCGAGCACAGAAACAGAAACAATTTTTTGTTGTACTACAATTGCTCTTTAATTCAGCAGATTTCTTAACTTATGTGGGACTGGTAAATAACCTCACCTAAAAAAAGTGGAAATATTTCCCAGCACAGGTTAAATTATTGCAAGGAAGTTATTTCCCTGAATGTATCAGTGAAGCGATTGCAAATCTTGATATCTTTAAAATGCAATACAACGAATGGATGAATTAATCAAAGAAATCAACAACTCTCTTTACGAAACTCAAACGGTATTTGTCGAACTACTAACATATCCAATATTTTCTCTATTAGACTTTAAAATGAAAATAATGAAATTAATAATATATATTAAAATCAAACAAATCAAAACGAATTGGGTTTCCATATTTCCTATCGAAATAAAGTTTGTACTCACCTAATTCTGTATCCTTACAATCATACAACAGTTGGTTATTATGGCATTAAGCACAGGCGAGGTGTGCAAGAAAAAGTATCCTTTCATATCCCGTTTTATTATTTGTATGACATATTTCTTTAAAAAGGAAAACCTGGCGGAAGAAATATCCTTCCATGTTTTATCTACACTTTTGTGGTATTAATTGCACTTTTCTCTGGCAGCAGGAACTTTCGATTCATTAAAAAAAAAATATAGAAAAATCACATTCCCTTCAATTAAACTGTGATGACAGATTTTATCATATAGCCATGAGCAGTAGATATGAACAAATTATAACGGTGTAAGCAAAGAAATAAAGTTTGCAATTTATGAAGTATATATGCTGGTTGTTTGGCATTCGTAGTGTCACAATATACTATACTCACACTCGAAACTCCCCTAAGGGTTCATATGGTGTCCTTAAGAATTTGTAAAATTTTACACAATTATAGTCAGCTATGTGCAACTGTCACACACTCACGTTGTAATATAGCATCACTAAAACCCTATTTTTTCCTCAACAGCGATAGCTGTACATTTAATTGGTGAGCATATTCTGAAGAGCATTTTCCAGAGCTAGAGAAACTATACGATTGTACTACGTGTCACGAAAAAGTGTAGAAGATGCCGCAAGTATAGTGTTTCACAAATGGGAACGTGTGTATATATAGGAATGTACAATCGTATACATAAAATGGAAGTGACCCTGTTGCTGAAGTTGCAAACGTTGATTTGTCCTGCTAACATGAATCAGGTCATGTGGGTTGCTGCTTGGCACATCATGCAAGGATTAAAAAAGTTATATGTAAAAGACAGAATTTTTTTCGTCCTAAGTACTTCTCTAATCGTAGTAATTTTCAACTGCTACACAATTTGTGATTCGAAGGAGAAAAAAAATATTTACTCGTGGTAGTTAGGGACAATTTAGAGTAAAGTTCATATGACAGGACATTTTGGAACGTTTCTAATGACTTTCAAGATAAGAATTTAAAGAGACCTTAACTTCTATTTTTTAAAGCTTCTAGGATACGGAAAAGAAGTTTAGAAGTGAAGCTTTTGAGTTTATGGTTTAATTTTGAAATAAAACTATATATATGGCAAGAAAGATATTACAAAAACTAGAAACGCTGGAGACGTAATTTCCGATGAAAATCCGAATTCATATCGATCAAGAAGCAGACATGCAAAACCTACATTTAGATAGAGCCAGTTGTTAAAACATAGTTGAAGTGTTTAACCCATCGATTTCGGTGGATTTGTAGAAATCGGTTGGGTAAGAACTTGAACAACTGGCCCTTATAAACCAAACTTTTATAGTGGCAGATTAAATATAATTTTTGTTTCTATTAAAAGAGTAAAAAGAGAAGTTACACTTTTTTCGCGCCAGAATATTCGGTGGCGTGATAATGTCAGAGTTTAAAAAAAACGCTCTTAATTTTTCCAGCATTTTTTCTAACTGGATAAAAAAGTCACCATTAATAATAGCCATTTTGAAAGTTAGTTTAAGATTTCGACAATTTATTTTGGCATTTTGCACTTAAGTTTTATAATTCTCACTGTCTTTTTTTTGAAGTGAACCTCGAAGCGCAGTTCCTCCTCTAAGGGTTATACACTACTTGAGAATGTATTAGAATCATGATGATCATGGAGCTAGTAGAATTCAATTCAAATAAGTTTAAAAAAAAGGAAAGCTAGAGGTCATAGGTATAGCACTAAGTGAAAACTCTATGGAATTCAAAAACTCAGTACTTAAGAAAATAAACCTATTTATTCTGTTTATGTGCTTCACTATTCACCTTCTGAGCTTGAGAAGAATTCTCGCGCCTGTATATAGACAGATGTTACAAAAACAAACTGGGGTCCTCTGGACAGAATATAAAGAAGAAACTTTGGAAATTACAAGAATTTACGGTCGCTCGAATCGAACACCAAACAAATTTTCCTGGTCTCTCCTTAGTCTATTAAAACTTTTATGAAAACTGATCAAATGAAAGAAGAATTTGTATTCTTTTTATTAAAAGAATAAAAATGAACAAAATCTAAAAAAAAAAATAATTAAAACCCTTTGCATTCCTCCTCTCTTACAATTCAACCATAGTGCTCGAAAGAAATTCGCATCAGTTTACTTTAGAACCAAACTTTGGAAGTACAGTTACGTATCGGAGTTTTTTCATTAGTCGCACTACACAAATGTGACACGCTTTGCCTTTGCAATTTTCTCTCTCAAGAGGGAAAAGAGGACTAAAAGTTTAGAAATGGAAGCTGTTAGGGTAGTTGACAATTTCCGGGCTTGGATTTTTTCGAGATGCCTGCCTTGCACATAAACTATTCTCGCCTTCTGATGATTAAAATCAAAAAGAAGTTGGTCACAAAATGTTTAAGTCTAAAATCCGTTTTAATCACTTTAACAAGCATTAGAAATCAATTTAGTTGACAGCATGTTTTTGTAGAGAGGCAATCTCATAGTTATTTTGAAAATATGTAGCTATATCTGTTTATATAACTCTCCCCAGAATTTGGGATCGTCTTCATTACTTTACACACAAACGTTGTGAATAAACATTTCAAGTTTTAGTTTAAGTTAACATTTTGAATATGATTCCGGTAATATTCTAATTGCGTTGGTGGAATTTCCATAAATCCTGGTTTCCATCTTCCAGATTCTGTAAATGACTTTCGTTGTAAACTTCTTAGTAATAATACAAAAGTTCTTGAAAATGCCAAAATCCTAAAAAGCAGTCCACTCACAAACACTTTCCTTAAAGGATTTTGTATTTCAAAGAGAATAAATTCCTTGAAGGTTTTCTTAGAATTCATTCTAATATAACGCGGCTTATACTTTCCTAACTTATACTGAAAATCAAGTTATAAATTAACCAAACAAAATCCTTGCGTGGGATAAACAGCTGTGGGGCAATTACCAAAATGTCTTATGGTTGACCCCGAGTCAAGATAATAAATTAATAAGAAAAATATTCAATTGAATTGTTCTGAAATTCAAAGAATCTTATCTTGAATTTAATATCATTATTTAGTCAAATTGTTTTATTACAATATTGAATAACGTAAACCTTATACATAATCCATAATTTCATCTCACCTTTCAAGACTCTTATGTTTTCAATAATTCATATACCAGAAACTCATAAACATGTTAAACAATATAAGCTTAAGGAACACAGCACCACAAATCCTTCGATTATAATTTACATACACACCAACCTATTTAGCATTGCAGATTCTTATATAAAGTCCTTGATATATTTAGTAAACAATAATGTCTCTGCGGGAGTCATTTAGGTGAATATATTATAAAATTTTAATTTCTGAAATTATCATAGTGTGTAGAACAAGATTCGAGTATACATAAACGTTTGCCATTTTATTGGCAGCTTGGGATGGCTCCGTGATTTTAAACTCATTGCTAAGTAGATGGGTGTGTTAAAGGTTGTCTTTTAGTGTCATCATGTCATTATATAATTACATACCAAGGATTGAGGTGATGTTTACCAGTTTAAAGATTTTTTAAGTATATTAGGTCGTGTATGGTTCTGCTTTAAGATTTTTCAACATCATTGAACATTCGACAAGAATGAATTCTTAATCTTGATTTTTTGAATCGGTTGAAATTTTTCCGCTGAGATATTATGATAGTGGTATAACATTTATTTATTTAAACTTTATTACTTTTTTACTTTGCTATTCAAGAACTTAAATTGACATGTTAACTCTTCTTAAATGCTTGTTTAATTTGCAGTTTTTTATTCGGTGTTATTTTGTTTCTTTAATAATTTTAAAATAAAATTCTGAATCGGTATTATTTTTTTTTTTATTCTTTAATACTTCTTTAAGCCTTCTAGAAATGGTATTATTAATAGCGCCATATGATGCTTTATCTGCATCATACTTCTGATTTCTTAGACAAGTATTTTTAGAAAGAATTCGAGTTCGAGACGCGGTAGGTGCACAATTATGTTGCAAAAGAAATACAAATTAGATTTTTAAATACTATGTAAAATAAAATTCTGATTATAGTTAAAAGTAGCGAATATTAAGTTCAAAGAACTTAAAAGATCAAATTAAATAAATAAATCCAAATAAAGAAAATAAGAAGGATTTTTTTTCTAGAAATGTCATACTTCTTAGAGAAGGAGTAAAGTATGTATTGAAAAAAATCAAAACATTTCAAGAAATATATTTTTTTTTTTTTTAAATGAAATGGAATTGAAAGAAACCACATAATTCTTTGAATTAAAACTCTTAAATCGAAACAAAATATTTATGATGTAATTCTTTTGAGGAATCATTTATTTCATCATATCAAGTTGCCATCTTCGCTTTTTATAAAACCTTTATTTATGCACCGAATAGATCTTTATGGTCAAGAAATTTTCTGTGGATACCTTATGATAAAACGTATTGTATCTACCAGTCAATGAATCAATCTGAAAACTTATTTTACGTTTCAATCAAGTTTGCTGATCCCAAGTTGAGTTTTTTTAATAAAAAAAAAATACATTCTTCCAAACTTTTTAAAAAAAGCTTTAGGGTCCACATTCAATAAAACTTATTATCCCATTCCCGATACATAACTAAAGAAGATTTTAGTTAGTCTAATATCTAAAGAAAATATTTATTTCAATGCACTCAGAAAGAATTTTGGTCTCTGACTGTATTTAACATATTTTAAGCTGAATTAAGCACAGTGGATTTTGAAGTATTTGAATTAACACTTCAAAATTCTTGCGATATCAAGTGTGTCGATTTGCTATTGTTCCTCAGGGATGCATTTTGAGTTCTTTATTGTTCGTTTTGCTCATCGATGATTTTTGCGATATTCATTATAACAGTGAAAAAACAGTGCTACTATTTAAGTACTTCTAAGTTTTGTAACCATTTAATTAAAATTTTGAAAAACCCACTGAATGAAACAAGTACTGAAGCTAAGTTAATTAAAATTGGTCATTCCTCGAAATACCAAGTATTTAATGCAACAATCAATACTTGTAAGCATTATTCAAGCTTAATCAGGCTACTTAATAAGAATGATGATAAGAAATGGATACTCGCTAACAGGAAAGAACGGAAATAAATGCTTGTTATAATTATTGAACGAGAACTTAAATCACAAGAGACTTACTCAAGACTGAAGAAATGTATTGTAACTAAGCAATTCCCAGTATCGTCGAATGTCTGTTCCCTAAAATCTTTAATTTCTTCTGTTCGTAAAGTATCAATCACATAGCAACATTTTAAAACAAACCTCACGTATAGCGTTCTTTGGTAAGAGAAACAGAAAGCCGTTCATTTGATACCATTGACCTCGGATAGGTAAAATTAGAAAGAAGTAAATTATGCAAAGTGGATTGCTCGGTTTGATATAGCGACTTTTAAAATAAGAAACTCATTTTAGACTAAGCATTTCTTTGATACTTTTCTCAATGTATTATATTTCTGCAATAATTTTTCTATTGGAATTAATTCTTTATTTAGTTTTTATTCTAACTAAATGATTAATACATTTCATGGGGATCTTGCAAAAACTTATTTATTTACATTCGAAAATGTTGTGCTAAGTGTTTTTTTGCAATAACCCCTGATGATATGAACAAGCAAGTGATATATCCTCCGGTCGGATTCGGAACAACACTTTTGAATTTGCAATGGTTTTTTCTAATCATACTTAATTTTAATTTTTAAAATCTTACGAGAATTTAAATAGAATTCAGATATTATTCTCATTTCATGATCTATATCAATATTTCTACCTCATTGTTTACCCACATCACAGGACAACCCTTGATGACCTCTTTCGGATTTCCATGGAGATTGCATTTGAATTTCAATTCAGTTAGTTATAAACTACGCAATGATGGCCAATTGATTACAATTTGCTATCTTCAACTATACAGGACGTTTATAACAGCAAGCACTAGCAAAATATAGGTAGAAACGCTCAACAAAAGGTCATTCACTAGAGGTGGTATACCTTTTGATGGTAGATATTTCCAATACAATGTTAGATGTCCTCCTTCATTAAAGATCCCAAGATATAACTACAAGCATAGGTGAAGGAACAATTTGTGTAACAAACATAAATAAACCGCTTCAGTAACCACGTACATATACACACAGCATACATATGCCATCCGCCTACAATACACCAAACCAAACACACATATTTCCTTCAACTTCCGAGTTGGTCAACTCCTCTAACCAGTGTTCGAAGATGAACTATTGCAAATAAATGATGAACATTTATTACAACAAGAATCCGGGTTAGAGTTACATCATTCGTCCTCGTCGCTAGCCATTGTTGTATAGACTACTTGTATAATATGTTCAAGGATGGTTTCGAGGCAGAGCCCCAACAAAATTAGTCTTCCTTCACATTGTCGGATACGATGTCCAACTCATCGACATCGTCACCATCATGATCGTTGTCGTTGTCTAGTTAGATTGCTTGTTTGGTTTGGCAAGAGTTTGATGAGGTTGATTCATCCACCACTATAATCTAGGACTCCATAGGCGTCCTTCGTACATAGTCTTATGCCCTTTTCGTCCTTTGCCATATAACGTTGATAAATCATTTCATTGATTTTTGTTTTCTTTTTCTTTACTTGCTGTTCTTTTGTATATTGTATGTGTGGGTCCGCCAAAGAACATAGAACATGCAGCATAATACACAATACACATAATTCTTCTTTCTTTTTTTTTCAAGGAATATCCTTTTTCCAATTGATAAATGTTATAGGCTTATCCGCAAATTTAAACGTCAACAACAGCAACCAGTGTTCTTGGTATGACGAAACTAGATGGAAAAAAAACACTGCAGATAGATTTATAACAGGCCGAAGGACGACAGGATTGAGTATAAAAGGGCGAACTTGCTTGCTCCTAGCGGATCTTGAAGATTAATTTTAAGTTATTGAAGTTTCTCATACAATAATAAATTAAACCAAACAAATGTATGGGATGTGGAAAAGGAGTTTGCTTTTTGGTCATAAATGGAATTGACAGAAATTGGGCCTTTATTTTTTTTTTTTAGAAAAAGTGCTGTTTGATTGGTTCCTTCATCATGTTCGATGTAAAGTGCATTAGAAACAGCTTCAGATTTTTTTCTCTGTGATTTGAGTGAGTTTAAATGTGAATTTCGTTTAAGAAAAAAGAATAAAGAGGTGCATGATTGGAAAGAGGAAAATATATAATGAAAAACAGAATGTAGCTTTTATATATTGCACAAGGGCTTCTAATTTTTATCAACTACAAACAGCACACTACAATCTTTCGATCGGCCTATAGTTTAATCGAGAAATAAATTTCTAAGACTGTGAATTAATAGGATCAAACACTGAATACGTTTCTTAATTTTCTTTCTTCTAAATTAATATGTCAATCAGTGAAAAATCAAATCGTTTTGATTTTGAGCAAAACATAGCTCATACGACAAAATCCTCCGATTAAATGACCGGTAGTGATCATTATTTGACTAGATAGTTGGGCAATAGTTTGCCGATACTTTAGTTTTAAGGCAATTTCTATCTGCCGACAGAAAGTCTGCAGTGTATGCTGAGGTTCCACCAAACTGACCAGACTATCGGCCGACAGAAAGTCTGCAGTGTGCGGAGGTTCCACCAAACTGATCAAACTATCGGCCGACAGAAAGTCTGTAGCGTGCTGATGTTCCACAAGTAATAAACAATTTTGTAGATAATTTAACCACAAAGTTAAAGTTAATGTTTTATTCTGCATAACACAATATCTGACTCAGAGGGCGTTCGGATAAACAAGATATTATCTTCTATTCTGATAAAATGATTTGTTACGCCGAAAGGCACTTTGCTTTTGTTCCATTCTCCATTTATTGTTTAATAATTCCCGTTTTATTACAAATCATACATTTATTTTTAAAAAAATATTTTGCGACTATGATAATTCAGCAAATCTTGAGTTTAACCACAAATTCGCCATTATTTTGTAAGCTAAATTACAACTTCGTTCTAGGGCAGTATAATTGTGAAGTAAAACAATTGTAAAATAAATATAAACACATATTTTATAGTAAATTGATACGAAAATTAATCGTCGCTTATCCATCGAAAAAACATTATATTTTTTTAGAATTTTCAATTGCGCCTTGAATAAAAAGACATATAAGTACAGCCGTTTGTTTATTTCTGAATGTAAAAAAAATTCAAAAATTCTGAAATCCCAGTAAAGGATATATGATTATAGATTGTTTCATCCCACAATAGAAATAAAGAAAATGAATGAAGCAACAATTTCAAGGCACATAAGTTGAATATAAAAAACGAGCAAACCAAAAAAAAGCTTTTTCATACCGAAGGATTATTAATTTAATTACAGTTGAAGGACAGTGAAAACAAAATTTGAAAAGATGAGAAAATGATGAAAAATAAGGACTATTCCATCCCATTCAAAAATATTTAACTTTCCAAGCTGCACTCATCATCGTCGTTGAATCGAAAATAAATATGTCATAATTTAACAAAATTAACTCGAAACCAAGGTAACAGCTTGACGACATACACTCGTCTTTAAGAATCTTGATACCTCATAAGTTTGTCGAGGAGCTATCTGGAGGTGGTTTTGTCGACGGCAGCAAGGCAATTTTTTTTTTATATTCCAAAGTTTAATATAAAGAAAAAAAATATCATCCTACATTCAGCATTTCTAGGCGAAGAACTGGGTGAAACCTAACTGCTGCTGCATTCTATGTATACCGTCTTGCGTTCGACATTGATAACCATGCACCGCTAAGAACGAAGACCTTCCGCACTCAGGTTTCAACCATATACTATACGTATATAAACTGAAAAGAGCTTTAATTGAATTGCTGAAAGCGCAACCAGCCAGGATACGTACAGCCAGCAACAGAGGAAACTCTATTAAAATGGAATGCAATTTATGATGTTGTTAAGAGGAAATGAAAAAGAGTAAGTATACATATACTCATGCTGTTGAAAGGACATTTAAAATATTATAAGAATGTTGTAGTTAGAAAATATGTATATATAACACCATACTCTGTATGGTGTTCGAAATTCTATTGAAACCATTCATTTTTCTTATAACCATCATCGTCCTTAAGAAATTTTGTAAGAAAAATAATTAAAATCATGAAAACCAAAACTTTATTACTTAAAGAGGTGGTTGCAATTGCTTGTATGCGACAATATATTGTCCTTGTCAGTTATTTGCTTTTTTTTCCTAACTTGAATGTTGTTTTTTAATAAAAAACACATAAGTATTGGAGTGTGTGTAAATTGCCTTCTTTTAAAAATCCAAATATAGAGCAAGAGTGCCAGGACGTAATTCTGCAGCGCGTCACATCAAGTCAATGATTTATTATACAATTAGTCTGTGCTCTATACTTTGGTCAGGAGTTAGAAAAATAAACAAAAACATTCACCAGATGGGGTTACTAGGTTGGGCCGTATAAATAAAACGAAAGAAAATCGAGGACATGTCAACGAGTGGTTTATTTCTTTTGTTAATTGACCTTTTTCATATCTTCTTAGAAAACGAATCGTCCTTCGAAGGCAGAAAACTTTATGTTCGTTCATATGTGCCAAGTACAATTTTTTTTTTTCAAGGAAAGCTTATCGTTTTGAAAAACTAATTTTCAAGGATTTGCCGTTTGTACTTCATTTTTATTAGACAACGCCAGCATTTGATATTGATAGTCTTAACTCTTAAAATAACGAAGATTTCTGAAAACGTATGAGTGCAAATTTCCCTCTTAATGAGTCACTGTAAAAATCGAAATTAAGTTTTAATAAGTGTTTGAATGAATAATAAGGGGATTGTATAAAAATTCTTCCAAGAATACTACATAATATATAAAGAATTATTTATGTGTTTCTTTTTATTAACATATCTAATGCGAACAACATCACAGCAGAAATAGAACATTGATAAACTTTTGCTAATCGGTGGTTGTTTCTTTAAGTTATGTAAGCAATTTGAAAATAAAGCTTTATCGAGAGGAGCCAAAAAGAAGTTTTACTAATTCTGATCAACCGGGTCCTGGTGTATGGTGCAGAAACATTGGGCCTTTAATTAGACGAAATCTTCAATTTGAAATTTTTCTGTTTTGAAATCGCTTTTTATAGAAGATATTTGGTTGAGCGGGGTACTTTTCCACCTATTTATCACATAAATATCAAGATCATTGGATCTTGTAGATTTATTTAAATGTTATCAGGGAAGGCAAACTTATAAAGTTTTCATTTTAATCTACTTTGTGCATAAATCAGTTGATTGAAGGAAGGGTCACTTATCATCCAATGCATTTTTACCGCAAAACTTGTAACTTTTGTTTAATTTTCAAAGATCAGTTCAATAAAAAATCGTTAATTGTTAGCTTACAAAATTCACAGAGCGAAAGATGAAAGATTTCAATTTACAAAGTTTGTAGAAAATCAAATACATACTCGCACTTGTACATCTGACAACATGACTGAAAGATACCAAAATGAAGCAACACAAGCACTGATTAGGTTTTTGTTGAACCAGTCATGATCAGAGCACCTCCATTTTCATTTGACAGACAGAATTATCAATTTTTCAATTTAATTTTGAATATTATTTCATATTTTTTTATGAACTGGGCTTACATGTTAAATTTTTTTTTTTAAGTACACAGAATAATAATAAGTAAACCGGGAGTTTAATAAGAACGATAATAATTAAACAAAAACCTACCAAACGACTACAGTCAGTGTAAGAAATAATTTAACTTATAATTTTTTATTACACGAAAAAAAAAAATTCGACTTACCAAAAATATAAATAATCAACAAATAGTTTGGTACATTTATGTAAATATGAATATCTTTATCCATTCAAATATTGCACTCACCTGAAATAGATAAAAAAATACGTTAAACATTCGTTTTTTTTAAGGAAATAATATATTACGTTATAAATAATAATATGTACATAGGTGTGCACATAAATTAATATTTAAAAAACATGTTTCTAGTAATTTTCATGATTATTTAATTTTTAATTTTAGTTTATCAAATATTAAAGATTGAATGAAGATACTAAAATATACGGGATTGCTGACTTTGTGATTATGGGCCTTAAATTATCAATGCAAATAAAATACACACCTGTTTTTCTTCGATTCTTTATCACTTTTCACATTGGTAACCACCAATAACGAGGCCAAGACACACACAATAAGTTCGAAACAAATTTAAACTAAAAGTGACTTTTCAAAAATTATGAAATTGAATTTCTGATTTATTTTTAAAAGATAACTTTATAAAACATTATTTTTTTTTATCGCATATATTTGTATCTACCAACTGATCGCGGAGTTGTATCGAAACGCACTTTACAAGAATCTAAAAAAAAAGAATAAAATACAAAGACGAAACAATGAGGCGATTTTATCTCTTTCTTGATCGCAGAGTGAGAACTCTGTCATTGTCGTTGTAATTTTGTAGAAAGAGTGATTGTGCTTTAAGCTTGGGTAGTGCTTTATGCTAGATTAAATTTATTATTTGAATTGAATGTTAATATGATTAAAAAAAAATATATCGTAAGAAAAAGTTGAGAACGTTTCGTGTGATGAATAATTTGATTATTTGTTGATTGGTTGCGTTATTAAAATTTTAAAATATTATTTAGAACGTAAATTTCAACTAAAAATTAATAAAGAAAAGAGCTAATTTAATAGATATGTCAATTATTTCACATATCTGAAAATAAAAATCAGATAAGCCTCATCATTTATGAATCGACTATTTTAAAACTCAAGTTGCAAGGGCTCTGCAAGATGAAATTTAAATGCTGATTGATGCTTGCTTGCAGCTTGCCTCCAAAATAGTCTTTAAAAACTCGTGAATTAAAATCAACCGACAAACAGTTTAATTTGAATAAAGACAGTTTGTTGGAAGTTGCGTTGCAAGTCTTTGTCCATATGCGCAACTTTATATAAATAAGAATTAATTATTCTGTGACCTTATCGGTTCCCAAAATTTATTTTATAAAATGTGAAGCTGCTCAAGAATGGCATCTCTGTGATAAATCGCAATGCTCTGCTTTAATTGTTCTTAAGTCTTTTCAAAGGACGTTCTTCAAAGAGTTGTAATTTGTCACTGTGTAAGAAACCATTCGGAAAAATAAATCGACAAGCCCTTGAACAAGCCAGTCTTTTCTAAGTTGGTTGCTTGGTAGGTCATTGAATTTGTGTTTTAGTTGCATTGGTGGAACAAGGAACTCGCAGTAAAAGGCCCCGGTTGTGAAATGAAGCACCGCACATAAAAGGTTTACATGACTTCCTTCTTAGTAGTGTTGGATTTTTGGAACGAGTTGCATCTTAAATCGTGCAAGAACGACATTGAAAATTATTGCAAGTGAACAGTTTAGTGAATAATTTGAAACTAATTTTATACTTATAACGACAAACGACCCAACGAATGACAAAATGGTTTCATTTAGTACTGGTCCCAAACTTATGAATCAAAAGATTTAAGCCGTAATCTCTTATTAAATTGTGAATAAAAATTATTCCAATAAGGCCAAGTTTTTCAGTATTGAATTAACCCTGAATTAAGCTCGTTAATCTCGAGAATAAATTAATCTCGAGTTAACTCACGAAGCAGTTTTTCAGTTAAGGGCAAACTCTGATTGGAAATCGCATGTTAATGCAGGCATGTTTATCGAAACATGTCTTTTACAATGAAAAAATAAAACAAACAATAAAGCAAACAGAATAATGCTAAAAATTGTAATGTTATTTAATCCAAACTTAACTCAGACAAATTTGTGAGTTAACTCGGGCTGTCAAACTAACCGAAAAACGTGAGTTAAGTTGAGGTTAACTCTAACCCTGGGATGATCTCACACTGAAACACTGGGCCTAACAAGATCTTATTGGCTTGCGAATCGCAAAATATTTAATTCGCAAGCCCTTATGGATTTACGAATTGAATTTAGGCAGCTCCAAACCAACGTACGATTTGCAGCATTTTCTAAAAACGCGGTCGACAGCGTTTTTGTTACTGTCGTTGATAGTAGGTCAGCTTGAAATAAGACAAAGCGTCTAAAAATCAACTATTTAGGGTTTATAAACAAAATGAAAACATAAAAAAAGATAAAGTATGTCCTTAATAAAAATTGAGTTAAAAAAAAATTATACTTTCGCACTGTCGCTATCGCGTTGATATGGACATCCTTTAGACTTCAAATTCACGAACTTTTTTGGCTGGTGAATTCGTTTATTAATAAACGAATTAAATCACATCCAATTCGCAAATCAATTGAATTTTGAATATTCATAAAATATAACACTTACACTTAAGTGTGTGGGCATAATCCGGTTACCTAGTATGTATAGGTTTAAATCTGAAAACAAACTGTAATTATTCAGTAAGTATGTTTTTCATTATTATGATTACGCAAAATCATAATTCCTGCTTCTTAGTGTTTTTTCCCAAATCACAAGATTTTCTGTTGTGCCGAAACATGAATCTTCCTAGGAAACTATAACTGACATCCTTTAATATTCTTCAATGGAATTAATTTTTTTTTTTTGCCCAGGTCAGAGTGAAAACTCAGCACCCCCAACAAAGGACATCAAATATGCCCAACACCTTGTCAATTACAATACAATTTTCCTAAGTCATGGCCAAGATCTTTATTTCTCTTACCTTAATCGAAAATCCTGCTGATGATGATGATGAGCTCAACAAAAATAAAATATAATCGCACCAGAGATTCAGCACAAAATTTTTCATCTCTCCTCAAAAAAGAAAAAAAAAAAAAAAAAAGATGAGGGAAGAAAAAATTAATGACGAAAGGACACATTTAGACGATTTGCAGGATAGCTTTTTTCTTTTCTTGGAGAAGATTTTTTTTTTTTTTTGCAATTTGCTCGAAGGATTTTTTCAGAGTGACTTTAATTTCCTATTGTAAATGATGTCCCTAACATTCATTTAAGATTTTTTGCCTTAATTTTTTTTATAGCTTCCCCCTTGTAGTCATGTTCTTGGCCAAATGTCCTATTCCAAGTACATTTCGAATGAAAAGGAGATGGGAGGTTGAATCGTCGTCGGTTCTTGGACGACCAATGCGACGTTACAGCAAATGTCCTTTCAAAAGGGACTACAAAATGAAGATTAAGTACTTTTGGTTGGCTGGCGTTGCTGGCTTGTTTGTCTGGCAGCATGCTGCGTTTTCTGCCAACTGCATACCTTCACGCCCTCAACTGATGTTCGGAGAACAGAATGGCATTTACGAAAGGACCGACAACGTCGAGAACGACTTGACGCCATTCTTAAACGTAGTTTTATGTTGGCGGAATTTATCTTGTATTTTTAAATTTATGGTATATTGGATGTTCTCGATATATTACTGGATTCGATTTGGCGACTATGTATGCTCGTAACAAGCCACACTCTTAGTTAGCCTTGTTTAAAAGCTAATTTACCAGGTCCTCGAAAAGTCTTAAGGTTCCAAAGTATAAAATGGACTGAGAGTAAATTAAATTGCATCCTTCATTCCTGGTGACAGCAACTAGGACTTGGCCATTTCTCTGGAAATTCAATAAACGTGTATGCTGTACAGGTACATATACATTTATGTGGTGCATGGATAGAGGAAAAAGACTGCTCGGTAGCCAACTTTTTTTTGTCCTTGTCAAGTGTCTAAAAGATGAATGACTGGGATTTTCTTCAACTAATTGTTTGCAGTTGGTTTAGAAGTCGAACACATAGCGTGGGTAATGGGTATACACATATAAAGTTTTTCATGTGGAATTCTTGGATATTTCCCAAAGGACCTTTTTACAAAATAATGTATATACTGTGCGTTAATTTCTTACATCCTTATTGATCCACTTCATTGTCCTGCTGATGTTGAAACTATGCATTCTGATAAAATGGTGCATTGTAAAATATGCACCTCATCAGGATAAAAAGGATTCAGTTTGAGCATTATAAATAAGAGCAATAGCAAGACACGATGTCTGCACAAAGGGAAAATGGACAAACATGTATACACACCCATTTATATAAAGGATTGAGAACCACCACACAGAATAATATGTAAATGTCGAAGGATAATGACATTGTTTGACATGCTGTTCTTCATCCACTGGCATGTGATGTGATGTGATGTGATGTGTGTGCAAATGTCGAAGGGATGGACCCGGCATTTTGCCTTTTGCGTCATTTCTGTGATGCGCTTGGTCGAAATCGACACATCAGTGGCTCCCAGGCATTCCATGCATGCATGCTTGCATATAAGGTCCTCAAAGGTGTGTACCTTATACAGAATGTGAATGTTCTTAAATATTTACTCTACACACATTTGGCATAGGCTTAGATCCTTTTAAGAATTTTTAATTTCTGCAATTATATTCAATAGAAGACATTGGACACATGGACCATTTGTTCAACTTTATATATATGTATAAACGTTATCGTATGTACGGCGGCGGAGCCACATTAATTGCTAAACACAGGAAACACAAATATTTGACAATTAAGAGAGTCAAATCCTTTTGGCATGAAGTATATAAAGAGGCCACAAATACAAATGCTTTGCGTATGGGAAACAATGTGCTTGGACAGGTATGAACCTAGGTTGAGGTTCTTTGGTTTTACTCTTGAAGGACTCTAAATAAAGGACTGTAATTGCTAAAAGGACTTAGACATTCGAGTGAGATCATAAAGCAAATTTTCTTTATTTTTAAATTAGTCATCAAGAAGTAAAGAGTGGAATATTAAATTGGTATGAGAACATATTTTGTTTAAATTTAAATTAAATTTTAAATTATTAGAAAATGTTTGTTGACACTTGTATCTCTCGGATCAAAGGGATAATTTTTTTTGTTGAACGAATAAAGATCATGATTAACTTTTAAGTTAGGAGAAAAGTATCGTGATTGGTTCTAGTTCGAAGTATTCCATATTTTTAATTTTGACATTTGGTAAGCATTCAGTGTAAACTACTGTCATCCAATTCAGACATTTCCATAACATTCAGTACGGACTGTCATCAGAAAAAAATATACCTTAGAAACTTTCTAGTTTGACAGTTACGTACAAATTCAATTTTGACATTTACGGAATATTCATTGCGAATTAGATTTCATCAGCAAGCAATAAATGTTTGACACTTATGGCCAGTTTCTCCAAACACTTTTAAATATTCATTGGGTTGTTAAATCTTAAAATGGCATTTTTCAATTGCACCAACCACTTTCAGTTTTAAAAGGACAAATAAACTAAAGTCCCATTTTGTTCCAAATAAATTTTTAATGCGTCTTAAAAATGCAAGATATAGAGAACGTCAAAATTTTTCGATTTATATGACCTCATCTCATTTATTCTAAGGAAAGAGACGCAAGTCTTCTTCTTCTTCTTTTTCGCCTTTTCCGGCGATCTCGAGTGGGATAAAAAATTTCCCAATTCTCAACTTCACCTACTGATCTGCTTGTGGGGTTCATCGCAAGAAACGCAAGTGTATTTTGTTGTAACAAGGAATTACTCTTTTAAGAGATTTTTAAGGCCAAATATGCAAATATTATAACTAAGGCTTAACCACGATTGTTCAACACACCTTTACAGAACCAATTTGGACATTAGCAGAGCGTTTGGTGGTAACTGTCATCAGAAGCAATATATTTGACATTTTGTAGTTTGAAAGATCTGATAACTTGAGATTTGCAAATAACTTATTTAGTGCGAACTGTCATCGCAAAGCTATTTATAAATATCTAATATGTTTTGGTTTAAAGTATATGCTTAATTTTTCGTTCCACTAAACATGGAACAGACAGTAAAAAACTGTGTTTCAGAAACTCCAATGGAATTTAAAAGGAATGTACCCTCGAGTGAAATCATAATATATGTGCAAAACATATCTATTCTACGAACAAACTCCTTTTGCTCTTGTGTTTATTTTTGTTGCTGCAAAGTAACAAAATTGCAATTACTTCTGTAAGAATGCCAATTCGCCATTAATTATAACATAAAATATATAATAAAATTCAACTTTTTCGATTTGTTTTACGAAAATTTCTTCTACATTTTGCGTTTTAGTTTTATGTGTTTTTCTCTTTCAAAATACTTATTTAATGAACTGTTTTTTTTTTATTTCATTCTGTCTGACAGTTCAGTAGTAACATATTTCAAATTCCAAACCTCGACTGCCGATGCGGCTGCGAATGGTTTTTTTTTTTTTAATATCTTATTTCACTATGTTTAGATTGCCAAAAAACACGGGTAATAACATAATTTTAGTGGTCACACAATTTAGAGAGAAGGAAATACCAAAATTCCAGGTGGAACAAAAAACACAATTTTAACCAATTGTCACACCAAAAACCAAATGTATGTTCACTTTACAAAACTTTGATACTGAATAATATTAAGACACACTATTGACGCCATTGCAACAAACATCGTTACCCTTTAGGAATTGTTACCTTATTATTCTTGTATCGACCATAGTGTCACATTTTAAAAACTAACACAAAATTAACTTTTCAAATACATATATTAAATATGAAACACCTTTAAGATATTTGTATAAATATTGAAAACACATCTTGCGATTGATTCAAAGAAATAGCATCTTTACATGCACGCATTATATTTTACCTTACCGAACATACAAAGTTTAATGAGTTTTCAAAGGTTTTCAAAAATTCAATCTTTAAAAATTACTATACCACATCTTCAGCCAATATTGTCTAATACAAAAACAAAAGTTTGCCTTTTGCCTTCACAGGTTCCATTAAATTTTTAAATTGAAGTTCAATCTCAGTAATGAAAATAAACCCTCCGATATGTGTAGGCATTACATTTGGATTCAAATATACTATACAGAAAATTCAAAGTCCTTAATGTTCGAATTTTTCGTACCTTTATACCATGTGACTTTTAAATTTTCGATATCAATGCATGAGGTGTATGAAAGGACGACATATTTATAAGAGAACCTCTTTGAACTGAACCCACATTCAAAAAATCATTTTATACAGGGTAGTTCGACAAAAAGCTAGAGAGTGCTGGGTGTATCGAGACGGGACAGACATTGCAAGAAAAGAGGGTGTTTTTAGATGGGATACGAGGCATACTGACGCACATTGATATAAAATGTTTGAATATCACAATGAGAAGGAGGAAAAATAGACCAGTGCTAAACATTCTACATTCATGTTGTTTGGGAAGTAAATTTAGCAGCGATTCTTCCAGTGAGAGTATTACGCTCAAATAGTTTTTAAAGAGAAATGCAAGAGTAAATTTATTTTCGCTCACTCCATGAAAGTATCGGTAGTATTAGGAGTGGTAAGATTAATTATACGACACGTTGCAACGGCCTCTTGCTATGAAAACCGTACTGCCGGTCATTAAGAAACGTTCGGTTTTTAAGATATTCCTAAGCATGATATTTTATCATGGCAAAATATTCGCCAATTAGAGGACGAGATAGAAAAGGATAGATGAGCTAAAGCTGTGGAAACCTACGTTTGTTGGCAGGGTCGAATTAGAAGCAAACTGTCCTGTAGATATATTAGCGTTTCCTTGATTGCCTTTCAGAATATTCGCGAAATCATTCATAAATGAAATATCATCTAAGAAAGATGCCTGGTTTTAAAGAACCCGAATATGGGCTCAGTGGGAAAAGAAGTAGATGATCTAAAAGAAATTGCTTGAATTCCGATGTTTGTAAAATTTTCTAGAAAATAGCTTTTCACTTTTCTCTTGGCTTGATTAAAACAATAACACACTTTGGGTTTCTGTTGCATTTCATGCGATCCACCCTGTATACATCTGTCGCCTGCACATATTTCGCAATATAAATCGCAGCTTTGCCTTCGTCTTTCTTTTATATCCATCTATACAACCATCTACCATTAGATAATGGCGTTTAGTTTCTTAAGCTCTCGAATACAATAAGACAAAAAGGACTCTTTTTCTTATATACACAAATATACACAAAAAGAAACACGATCTGAAGTCAGAAATTAAAAGAATTTCTCCGAGCTGAGAGGAGAATACAATAACATTATACGAGGAAAGAAAAGCATGAACAAACAATGAGGACACGACAAGGAATTGAAATACATTTATCTGAATGGTGACGGTAAGTGTATTCTTCGTTCTGGAGTTTAAGTTTTCCTTCATTTAGTATAGCAAGCGAGCCAGTTGTGAGCGTTTCGTTTGTGGTATCCACTTTCTCTTGCACACATTTCGCATTCAGCAATTTTATTTTTTTTTCACCCGCCCCTTTGCCCTGGCTTACTCGTTGTGTGCTTCTTTAAACAATTGAATCGTGAACAAAAGAAAATCCATTTACCATTTGCCACCACATTTGTATTCTTTTATTTTGTTGGAATTTTAAGTTTTGGTTTTCTTTTTTTTCATAACACAATGACCTGGCTCATGTGTCGTCGTCGTCATATTGGTAGCATTAATATAACCATTAGTTGGATTGAAGAGGGTTTTCTTTTTCTTTGTGGGTGGATTGTTCGTTTGTGTGAAAATTTTAAGCTGTAAACAAAATAGTGCGAGTGCACAATGGGATTCAACTTTAGTGTTAATAGTTCAACTCGGATGAATGGATATTGTTTGTTTATGGTTGGAAAATATCTTAGAGATGCAGTCTTTTTATATTCAATGAGGGAAATACATATTGTAAGCAATATTTTAGGTAGGTTTGGTTACCTATCCTAATTTTTAAGGACATAAAAAAGGTCTCACATGATTGAAAAATCACCATAGTCCCCTAGTTTTGATTGAATTAAAAATGTATTTTCAAGAAATAATTCTGTAATAACTGTTGGATTCCTAGGACATTTATAGGAATGGAATAGTCTAGAGATCTCTTTTGAATCGGGTGCTCTGTTGGATACTTGAGATTGCAAGATTTTCGTTTACGGAAGCTTAGTCTCAAGCCAGAAAGCTGGTTTCAAATTCTGCCTAAAACCCATATTTTTCTCAGGAGCACTGAAAACGCCCCACCGGTAAATTTTGAGTTTCTCCTGTTTTGCAGAATAATGCAGGACACACAATAGGCAATACCTCTAGTGATGAAACTTACCTTTTCATACAAATATTTCCTAATTTGTTACCATTAAAAGAAGCACAAATATGTAATTTTTTCGTTGACTTATTGGCATATTGGAGTTCATACCACCTTCTAATATTAATTTTAATGACCTTTCAGGTAAAATTTAGAAAAAGTGTTATTGGAAGGCTATGCAATGAGTTATGATTTCCCAAGAGCACTGCTGCATGAATACATTTTCAAATTTAATCTGAGGAAACAGGGTACACAACCTCAAAAGCAAATCCTATAACATAATTCTATTTATACCTCTGCATAAAAGTGTCCTTGCCAGTTTATTTAATAACAACGTTACTGAACAATTAACCTAACATAACCCAGAAACACAAAACCGCATTTAGCAAATGAGTACTAAAATGTTCTTTATTTTCGCAAGGGGAACAATTTAATAAAGATTTTGGTGCCCACCCTGTGTACCTATAGTGGTGACACTGATCCAAGTAAATGTCCTCACTAGTGTTTCTGTGGCCTTAATCGTTTTTAAAACCTTGTGTTTTTCAAAGTCCTACTGCAATCTTCGTTTCCCACAACACAGACAAGCACTTAACAGCATTCAAAAATCTCTCACTGCATCCAAAACGTTTTGAAATATTAAAACTAAATTTTCATTTTCAAGTCTTATGTGACAGTCTACTCTTCCAATTACAGCAAAAGGCCCCTATCGCTATATGTGATGTCTACCCTTCTACTCGACTAGTTCTGGATGAAGCTCTTCAAATCACCTTTGGGTATTGAACGGTTGACTGTATTCAAAAATTTCAAAACT
The DNA here is from genome assembly GCA_951217065.1 of Baccha elongata. NCBI lineage: Eukaryota > Metazoa > Arthropoda > Insecta > Diptera > Syrphidae > Baccha > Baccha elongata. The sequence continues at coordinate 155,546,588 of OX578272.1, forward strand.
AATCCCAAACCAACGGAACTATAGGTACCAACCGACAAGGACACGACTTCACTACACAACTAAAATTCCAAAGGATTTCTTACTTGTGTGGTGACTAGTGATACGCTTTGCGGCGATGATGGCAGAACTGAGTTGTAAAAGAATCCCCTTTAGATCTATAAATCGACCGGAATCAAATCGATTCCCGGGGTTTCCATGCACTCGTTTACACGAATCAAGGTGCAGAATCTCAAAAGGACTTTATTTTTGTCCTTTTTTTATTTTGTATTTTGTTCATGCTCATAGTGTTCATCTTTCTTTCATTTATTTACGAAACGAATTTCCCAGAGAAAGGATGATGGGATTTCAGTTTATGTATGAATGTAGAATGAAGATCCTTGGAAAAGTTGTACCTACTCCTTTGGAAATAAAAGCGAATTGAGCTGAAAATCTATTTCACACTTTTGGAAATCATAAACAGTGCCTGAAGGTTTTCACAACAAAAAAAAATGCCTGTTTGTTGTTTTCCTTTTTGGGCAAATATGTATTTTGGCACCGCGCCGGATGTACCTATACACAATATCCCACTGTGAGTTCCACCATATTTTCTCACTGCGTCCATCGTCGTCGTTGCCTCCATCAGGAGAAAAAGTAGTAGTGGTAGCAAAAAAAAAAAAAAAATGAAACTTGGCATAGAATGTGTTGTACTGTCGAATGTGGGGAGTCGATGGCGGGTGTAGAAGTCACAGTTTGAGTGAGTGGACATCTAAATTGGAAAACCGTGTGGAAATTTCTTAATTTGTTGAAACTGTGTATTTCTTTCAGATAGGAATCTCGATTGGGATCGGGTCCAGCAGAAGTTGGGGAAATTAACTTTGGGTTTTTTTTTTTTTTATTTCAATTTTGTTCGGAATTTTTTGCTTTTATATCTTTATGTTGTTACAAAACGTACGTAGGCTCATAAAATAGCCTCTAGAAACATTCCATGAAAAGCTATTTTGGTTGAGTGTAAAAATGTCTTTTTTTTCTGTTAGAAAGAATCTATTATGTGGAGATATATGTATGAGCTTTGAGAAATAACCGCTTGAAGGAAAAGTAATTCAAATTTCTTTGGTTTTGTGTTGTAATAATAATGTTTGGTGGGTTTTTCAAAGCATTTTATGTTAATTTGACTTGTTTTGTAAATTGGTTAAAATTATTAAGGAGCTAAGAACAACATTTCTATTAAAATTGTATTTGATTTAGAAAACTACAAATAAGTTTGAAGTTTCAAAGTTCTAGGCTAAGTGGTAAGTGCTGATCCATTCTTTTTCACTGTATCTAGTTAATTTTCTCGTTTTTATGGTTTTTTAGTGTGTTTTTTAGAAGTTCTATTGTATCAATGCAAGATTATATAAAGTTATTAATAATATTCTCAAGATATCACGACGCCACAGGTTTTTTAGAAAGGACTTTTTTCAGTCTTGCTGATTCTGAATAACTAAAAATGTATTTTGCTATATGCTATTTTTAATATACAAATCGATGGTTCTGTCATGGGAAAATTGAGGTTCAGTAGATACTTTCCAACCACACATAGATAGTTAATTAGAGTTGATTAGTTGCGTTTTATCTAGCACTTTCTAATTCCATCAACCGAAATATGTTGTATAATAAATTCAAGAACTAACTCACACCTTCGATTAGTTAATACTTCCCCATTGAACATGGTGCGGGTTTACATCGTATCGGAAGATAAGTTCCTATTTTTCTATAATAAATTCAAGAACAAACTCATCCCGTTGATTGGTTGATACTTCCCCATTGCACATGGTGCGGGTTTACATCGTTTCGGAAGATAAGTTTCTATTTTTCTATAATAAATTTAAGGATAAACTCACCTCGTTGATTGGTGTTAATACTTTCCCATTGCACATGGTGCGGGTTAACATCGTTTCGGAATTTAAGTTTCTATTTTTTATTTTCTGACGTTCGAAGAGCACTCAAGTCAAATTCATTGTTGGATCGTCCACTCTATGAACTATGAAGGAGGATACGATGCCAATTCTGTCGTTCGCATTTTCCCACTGTCTTGTTAATATTTCTGTTGGAAGATAAAAAAAAAGTTTAACATGTCTCTTAGTTACAATGCAAATGATAACAATACTTTTACTGTCCTGTGAAACGGTATTATCGGGTTTCTTGATCTCAGTTTACTTATCTGACATCGAACAACTCAGCTATATTGCCCTATGACATACCATGGACTAGGTTCGGAGAAGGGGCTTTACTGTAATAACGGTTTTTTTTTTGTTATCTTCATGCCGCATAGACGTTTCTCATATTTTCTTCTTGTATTCTCTCACAAATGGTCTGATTTTGCATCATGTAATTCAGACATATATTCGCAAAGTATCGGCATGGAGCCTTGACAGACTTTAACAACAATCTTCACACCTATCTCACCGTGTAACCCTATTTTTATGATCTATCTAACCGCACAACCATAATCTTAGGATGAATCAGTTATATGATAGAGTTGTATTCGAGAAAAAGAACAGGATACCTTATCTACACTTGTTAAATTACTAACTTATGATATCCGCCCAATCAGCGAGAATGTAAAAAAAAACATACAAAACCAACATTTAAATAAAGCCGTAAAGGAATAATTACAAATATTAATTTCGCTCTCTGCGAATCCTGGATATTTCCAAGTTCTTTCCTTAGCATCCATCCTATCCAGAACACTCTTTTTGGTTTTAATAAACAAATAAAAAAGAGAAACTTGTAATTCCTCGTTGCAATTTTCATTAATCATTAACTGGATTCGCTTATAAATACTGTTTTTGCTGCTTTGGTTGTTTTTTTGACGTTGCAATCCTTTTATTTTTGTTTTGTTATGCTTTTCCTTAATTTAGTTTACCCCACATTTTCTCGCCGGTTTTTTTTAAAGCTCTGTTTAATTTAATTCTTTTCTCTATTTTTTCTCCCATTCGTCCTTTTTCTTATAATTTCCAACAACAGTTGTTGGCGTGTGTCAGAAGGGAGAAAGTTTTTTGCTAATTACGGATGTCACCATTTTCACTTCTTAAGTCCCCCCCCACCGACTTTCATTCTATTTTTCAGTCATTGCACATTTTTCGTTTAAGGTACCCTACTATAATGTGTATTTAGCAGGACCAAAATACAGTTTCCTGTTTTGAAGTGCAGAACTAGAAGTATATCAACTAGGCGGACTGGGAGTTAACATAAGTCGTTTCTGGGAAGAAGTAGAAAAAGATATGGGATTTGTTGATGTTGAATTGCTTTTCTTGCCACATTTTCCCTCCCATTTAGCAGCAATCATGTTGCACTTTTACACTCTCTTCACTGTGTCAATCCACTAACAACCCACCCAGCCCTATATAATGAAAAAAGAGGGTGTGATGATATTTTCTTCCCTGTTGATGCTGAAAAACCGTCATAAGAGTGTGTGCTGCCTGATGCAAGTTTAATTGCGTTCGCAGAGAGTTCTGGGCTAAAACTAAAACGAACATGAAAAGCTTTCCTTTTCCGTCTTTTCTGTTTCTTATTTTTCTTCTACTGCTTTCCACCTCCTTAAGTCGCCTATTAAAAAACTTTTCTCGTTAAGCGATTTCTTTAAGTTTTGTAAGAAAAAAAAAATAAATATAAAGTTTAATATTTTGAAACATATTTAAGAAGTTTTTCTTACTCTAACAATGAGTAGAGATTCTTGAATAAAAAAAAAAAAACTAGTGGAAGTCATACCTTAACTTACTAAAGAACTAAAAAGTTGTACACAATTCTGTAAACAGTGTTAAGAAACTTACACTTACAAAACGATGTTTGAATAGGAGATGAACCATTTTTGGCTTAAAGTCTATTCAAGCGTTTTCCATTCGCATCTCATCTACTTTATTCTGCCATAAATAACTATTAAAAATTAAAAAAAAAATCTCTATAAGCAGGCTAGAAGGATTTTTTGGGACTGTCGAAATAGGGTTAAGGAGTGTTTCGAAATGCCTACCCAGTCGTAAAAAAAAAATAAACAATAAAACTTCCATGGAACTAGAACAAAGTGAGAAGGTCATTATTACTTTGAAATCTGAGAATGCTGTTGGAACTTCCTACCTGAACACACAGTTTTCCTAGAAATTATTAAAGCAGAAAATAAAATAAAAATACCTTAAAAAAACTGTTCAAGTGATTTCATAACTTTTTACTTTTAGTTTTGTTTCTTTTGTTTGTTAAGTATTTTTGTATGATTTATAAAATGTTGTTATCCATTCCAGGCGAATTTTCCACTTCTTAGGTTGTTGAGAGTTTTTTTCGGAAGGTTTTCAAGAGCAGGTATAAAATATTTCTATTTTTTTTTTTTTATGAAACTTATTTCTCTTGGCCGTGGAATGAATTTAACGTTTGTTTTAGTTTTTGCATTGTTTTTCTATATTTTAATACAATATGGGTTTTAAAAAAAAATATTTAATCAAGTTTTTCTTGCAACAGAAAAGAAAGTGAATTTTTTTCGTGATTACTTTAAAAAAGAAACTTGCAAAAGAATTTTAGAGAAAAAAAAAGTATTTAACTTATAACAAACTAAAGGACAATGGGCAATTTGCTACTGGTAACTTTTACTTAATAGGTCTTGTAGCTCAAACGAAAGTCCTTATTAATTTTAAAATTGGATTGTCTGTTGCGGTGAACCTAATGCTACTTTCATCAAGTTAGCAACGAGCATAATATTTATTTCTTATACCTTTACCTTAAAATAAAGTCAAAAGCTGAATTGAACACAACAGTTAATAAATTTGTCGATGAAAGTTTATCCACAATAAACGAACGTATTTTTCTCCCTGTCAACCACAAATATAAAAAGCTCCTGGAAAACAAAAAATCCCGAAACTCGAATCTGATTAGCCCGGTGAACCTAAATGCCTACATCAACAATGAACAAAGTTCTAGTCTGGTCGCATAAAATCCAACCCTGGCCGATGGCTGTATTTCAGAACAATTGAATACAACAGAACTAGTGGGTGGCAATGGTACAATTGATAGAGTGCTTGCTTGTACCTTGGTATCTGGCTAGATCAGTATCTATATTTCAATCGACATATAGATGCTGCTCTGGCCAGAGCCAGGGGAGCGTTTGCTCTGACAAGACGGTTGTTTTATAGCAGCCGCCTTGAAAACAGAGTGAAGGTGATTTGCTACATGGCCCTCATCCGGCCGATGATTGCCTATGGGTGCCCTGTGTGGTTTAACGTTGCCCCATCTCAAATGGAAAAGATTCGGGTGTTTGAGAGGCAGTGTCTTAGGACCTGTCTTGGATTACACAGAACACCAGAGTCGGAGTACAAACATTATTATGCCAACGAGGTCTTATACAACGGGGCCAATATAAACAGGATAGATAACTTTTTAATTAAGCTGATTCGGGGTCACATTGCAAGAGCGATGACCTCAGCCAATGGACTTATTTTCGGGGCTTATTACCCCAATGAAGAATATAGTGAGAGCGTTTGTCTTAACGGTTTCATCCCGCCCGAGACATTCCTCTATTTAGACAGTCGGGGGCTGATACAGGATAGATTGGCGGTTCCGTTAATCTACCACGTCGGCCGTAGAACTGTGGATCGGCGAATCCTGTATGGTCGAGACGTCGGCTCTGGGAACGGAGCAGAGCGTCTGCGGTTCAGTAGAGCTGTGCCCCTTCGGGACAAAAAGGACTTTTGTAAGCAAGTTCAAAAATACTGGGTGTTGGGTGACCACCTTGATATTGATGGTTAGTCAAAGGTGTTGCCTTGGCCGACCTACGTATTTTTAAGTATTAATAGGTTTATTTTATGTAGAACAGTGGTGGCACCAAAAAAAATATAAAACACAAATTGCATTTGTTGGTGTATGTGCATTTGGCGCTGTTCAATATGTATATATATTAATATATACATATTTATAAGCGTGTTTGCATATATGCATTGGCTGCTGCGCCAAAAAAAAAAAAAAAAAAAAAAAATGCTGCTGGTGGCTGTTCTAGTTTTAAGTTATTTTAAGTATTTTTAAGTAGTTTTAAGTTATTTAAGTAATTTACGTATATTTACGTATATTTTAGTTTTATTTAGGTTAATTTAGTTTTATTTAGGTAAAGGGTAGTTTTAAGTTTTTTATAAAAAATAAATGTCTTGAAAAGCGAGTTTTTAAAAATTTTCCCGTTTAGTTTTAAGTAATTTTGAAGTTAATTTAAGTTAGTTTTTACGCCCAAAGGCATTTAATATATAGTTATAGTATAATTTAGAGCGCCCGTATGGGGCCAGTAAGTTAGTTAAGTTATTCTGTAAGCTAGTTTTTAAGGTTTTTGTCTAGCATTTAAGTTAGTTATAAGTTAAATTGAAAATAAAAACATGAATTATAAAAAAAAAAAAAAAAAAAAAAAGTGCGTGCTTGTTAACCCAAAGGTTGCCAGTTCAATACTCACTAGGATACAAAGCATTGTTTCTTTTTTCAGCATACCTCTCAGCTTATGCTGGACATCGCCCATGAGGTATGCAATGAAAAATAAAAATCAACTGTCCATTGTACCAAAACAATTCTATGCTATCTTTCTACTCCTTCTAACTAGTGTAGTGCAAAACCTGTTGCATTTAAAAGGCAATGTGCCTTACAGACACATAGTTATTAGTTATTATTATTACTATTATAACTAGCGACCGTCATCATATTTTGCAATTTCAATTCAACAAGAAGAACTTGAAGTAGTGTTACACTCATGCTAAGCTGATCCAGCTGGCAGAAGTGCTGCCAGGTTCTTAACTTAATGAGATTTAACAGCTTACAAGCCAGGAAAATGTTCTTTTTTTGTGATTTTGAGGACGAATTGTATTAGAAGTCAAAGAGAGACTTGGTCTTAGAGTCTTAGACAAGCCTGATTTCTACTTTACTCTACAGCAGAAACCAAACAAAAGCAGAATAACATGTGATCTTCTTGAAAAAGATTAGGGTGTCAATGCTGAGCTTTTACTTAAGGTGGTGCTCTGGGGTGCAAATATACTAATAAATAGAAGGATTAATCAAAACCTATTCGATACGAATATACACAAATACCCAATTTAATTAATAGTTGAATATCATTTTGGAAATAAATATGATTTGAATTATTAGTTTTTTTCAAAATCCTTCTCATCCTTTATTTCCAATTCCGTTGTTAATCCAATTCAAATGTTTCTTATATTTTTCCAACATTGAAGAGTTATCCATAACCATATGCTTTATCCTCAAAATGCTACCACAAGCACATACCTAGCTTAATGGTAAATTCAAAATTCTCTCGAGTACCCTTCAAAAGCTCTCCATGTCACATGCATATCACACCATTGAACTGCAAACAAATGGCCAAACTAAATCTAACCCAAGCCTTTTCTATATATATGTATATTCTGCTCTTCATTAACATATCGTCATCGTCCTTGCATTTAGAATCAGCATACTATATAGGGAAATATGCGCATAAAATTACTTCAATTCCCCAGATGTTTGCTCTTTTCCACGATGCTGTTTTCTATAGTTAGAGTTTGTAGGTTGCACGCGAATACATTACAATAATGTAGAATCTGTGTTTTGTGCATGAGGGTGTATATTTCCAATAGCAGCTTGTAGATACATAATATTTTATGAAGGAAACCTTCAAAATCTAATGAAAAACTGACATCGATTACACAGATGAAATATTGACGTTTGAAAACATTTTTGAGAATATAAATTTAAACGCCCTCTCAACAATATTATAATTATATTTGACCGGAAGAGGATGTTGAGTATTTTTGGAAATACAATGATTTCCCAAAAATTGAATATCTATTTTAGAAAATTTATTAATAATAACAATTTAAAACGACAGCGTGTGTTATTCAGCCATGCATGGCACGTGTTCCCTGCTTTTATCATAATAATTTAAATGCATTCTGAAAACATTTCCGGATATGTTTTTCAGTAGAAACATATAACATTTTAATTTCAATACCAATTTGTTTTGAGAATTAAATTGGAAATTCAGTTTTTTTTTTTAATCCGGATTTCCGCCAAAAACTAATTTTCAATTGAAAGTTAATTATTTTGTTAGCTGCCAACAATATTCCTGAAGAGACAGCCAATTTTTTCGGGAATTTAGATATCATTTATGATAAGTTTAGCAGAATTTTTGATTTAGGAACAATAGTTACAGAATGTATATTAATGTCACAGTAATTTTAATTAATTATTGCAAGGAAACCAAAAATTAATTCAACTTAATTGAATTCAAAGTAATTAATGAAAATCTCATTGATGTTTGATACCATTTTTTATAATTGAAATGAAAGTAAGTCATGGTTTTTAATTACAAATAATAACTACCCATTAAACTTTCTCAATGATAGAAAATATGTTTATAAGTAGCCATAAATCTTTTTCGCAAATTGCCAAGTTCTTTGCTACAACAATTATGTTCATTTTATTAAAATTTAAATTAATCATTATAAATAATTGAAAAAAAAAAACTAATTGGATTGATTCAATGTAAAATCTCAGTCGTAATAAAGTGAGAATTAATTTCAGATTTTTGTTTAAATTACATTTGCGTCAGCAAATTTTTTAATATACATTACATATAATTGATATAAAATTAGATAATCATGTCCAATTAAAAATAACAAGTGATAATTAGATTTTTTTTTTCAATTAAAATTATGTAATAATTGAAAGCGAAATAATTGTGTTATCCACATTTTTTTTTTAATACAACTTATTCACTTAAATTTTATTAAGAATTAGTTTTATTCATTGAATATTTTTTCTTCTTCTTTTTTCAGGATATTTTTGGCATATAACAGACCTGCATTTGGATACAATTTATTCAACACAAGGTGACGTCCTTCGCAGTAAGTATATTTTTAATACAAGATAATTAAATCCTTATTTAAACACCAATACAATAATTAAAATTAAAATTTAAATTAAAAAGCAATGCCATGAATGGCTTATCATATTAAACTTGCTGTACAGCTGATTCTGATTAATGGAACTACGCCCAACCGAAACATTTTTTCGTTTTTTTTTTTTTTTTTGAAGAACAAAATCTCTGAAACAGATTTCTGTTTTAATTACAAGGAGTCGACTGTACAAATAAAAAATCTCTAAATTAAAAGATTTTCTTCAAAGCGATTTTTGTAGTAAAGATTGAAATCACTGGGTAGAAATCGTTTATTGATTATACAATGAAAATAGAAATCCCATCAAAGAACATTCAATCTTTAATTTGCTCCTTTGAACGTTTAATTTAAAAAACGTATTTTTTTTATGAATTAGACTGAATGCTTTAATCCTTAACAAAAGCATGGAGCAAGTTCTTTTTTTATTTATCCAGATGAGTGAGTTGCAGATGTTTCGTTATGTCTTTCAATACATGAGTTGTGGATACAATGTTGACAAAAGGTACAACCAATCTGAAAAGTACGAGAACATTGAAAACCATCAGTTTATTGCTGCTGAAATCATCAAGAAAGCGAAATTTTCTGAAGTTTTTAGACTTTTCGTACTCTAAAGAACCATTTTCGGGCTCCCTTTGCGCTGCACCGTGTGAAGGTCTAATAAGCATGTTTTATTTAGTAAGTTGGAGTTAGTGTTTCTCTGCCGTTTGTGCTCTCTGGTTGGTGGTTTCGGTAAGCGTTTCAATATCAACATTGTCCTTCAAAATATAATTTCACCAAACCAAATCAATTGTAAAGCAATTACTTGGTATTTGAGCACTTTCAGCAAAAGGCCTTCAATCCAGTAAGAATCTTAATTCTTATGAAGATTTCTGATATCGCATCTTGAAAAGAATATAGGAATAAACTCCCCATTTCCACAAACATCAGACAAAACAATCATCAGTTGATGCTCTTTACAATCAACATTGTTTTCCTAGAACTGACTCAAAACATACATCAACATTCCACACAGTCAACATTGCCTTCACACTCCTGCTTCCACTATACCAACTATCTAGGTCAAATCCGATGTTGCTGTCAGAAAAATGATTTAGATGCGATGACAGTCAGAATAAATTACTTAGGCCGATGGATGCAGCACATATAAAAGCAAGAACTCAGTCATGGGAAGCATTGATTGCAATTCTGCATCATTCACTTACAACCAAACCACCAGCATCAGCTGTGCGCTACACCAACAACAAGTCAACAGAAATTGCATAATATATTTCAGTGATGCGGTATGTTGACCTCGATTCGTCCAAAACACACAGAATTCCTTTTCGAATTATGTTTCCAGGACGAAAATTCATTTTTTACTTAAATTTAATTAAAAAAGACAAACTGTGCGCTCGAATGAATCGATGATGATGCAACAGTCAGAAGGACCCTATCCTGCGTCGTTCTCAAATATTGTTGATTGACTGAATGCACTTCTTTTTTGGGGTGGGAGTATGTGTGTTTTTGAGTGTTAGCGTATGAAACGCACTCTAAAACGTACGAAATGGGTTGGAAAGAATTTCAGCAATTAAATTTCACTCATGCACACAACATCGCAACTCAAGTTTGATTGACAAAAATTTCCAGCATCAATTAGATGAAAGGCGTATATATCGAGGAAAATGGATTTTGGAAAATTCATTGGAATTTCCGTGGGTAAAATGAAAGGACAACGATTCTAGCAATTTAGCAATGCAAAATTGTTTTGCTGGTGTTCCCGCTGATACAAATCTCAGTTGTTGGTATATACACTTACACCAATATCAATGCTTCAACATCAGATAATTGAATTTACTAAATTCAAAACAGACACAGAGAAAAGTCTAATGAATGGATAACGAATGAATGAATTTGAATAGGATACCGCTGTATTCAACAATGAACAAAATAGATTTTTTGTTTGAAAAACATTTTATTGTCTGTTTTTTTTTTCTGTTAGCTCAAAAAAAAGCTTCAAATAAAAGATTATGACCTTTTAATATATTATGTTGGAGTTAACATGGGTTCGGCGACAACATGGGTTAGAATATCCTTGCAGTGAATACGTCTTGTCATTAGATGCCACTATAGGGTAAATCACTTCTAGGATAAACACATCGAGGTGCACCTACTGACATAATAAAACCTTAAAGCTTTTCCAAAAGCGTGCCAATTTCTTTCTGTGACGTTATTGGAGAACTCCTTCTTAGTTTAAGTATGTAGAGCAAACAAAAAAAGGATAATATAGAGGGAAAGTGTTTCGGGAAATTTCGAAAAATGTTGGTGCCAAAGTCATTATCTTGACAGGCAGTTCCACTGTTCTTCAGGGTAGTGATCCTGCGCCGAGCAAATATGATCGGACCAGAGCTATACGGTTTCGGAAGAACAAATTAGTCAAAATCTAATAGTAAATAGTATGAACGGAAGAAGTAATGAGCTAGAAGCCATGATGAATATAAGACTATACTCGAAATATTGTGCTTCGAAAAATCGAAATCGGAAAACTCTTGGAACATTTCTATACGAAACAGTTGAAAAATGTATTCTTTCTTGGTTAATTACAATGTAGAACAAGGTAAACATGAAATCGGTATCATTCCTAGTGACCGGTTGATGTCTCTGATGAAAGCGTGTGGAATATTATCATTACTTCTGCTCTCTAAATAGGGTGTGGGCGGTGATTTGACAAAGTAACATTGTTTCATTGTAACTTACAGTGACCATAAAAAGTCAAAGGAAGATACTTCCAATAACATAAAATATAATATAGATTCGTCAATTTACTAATATTATTGGAGAATTGAATAGACATGGCAGAAAGTCTAACAAGGCCCTACATGGTAGTCTGGGATACAACATCATGGAGTCCTATGTTCAGGTTTTACGGTCGTACCCAACTGATAACTATTTGGCAGGAAGTTTTATGATCATGCGCGTGACTAATTGCAAAAAAAAAAAAATACTACAAGAAACGATTGGCCAACTAGTCGATGAATTTTTTATGGAACCAAGAAGGAGAAGCAAACAAATTAAATACCTCCGTAAAAAATAGTGGTAAGTAGCTTAAAGCAAGAGATGAAGAACTTATCTCCAACATGAAAAATTCTCAATTTCGAATAGAATATCACTGCAAAAGGACACTAAAAACAGGGAAAAATAAACATGGTGGTGAAGTGATAAAGCCATAGCATTTATAGCTAGGAAAAAAACGGCTTTAAAATTTTGATAAATGTGCTGTGAGCACCTCTCATTTAATAGATGAAAGCATTCCTCGAAGTATTTTGGTGCGATCCGCAGAAATTTTGATTACACCTGAAACAAAGGCAGACATTTATTTTGCTAACAGTTGAATTCTCTAGATACGATCTGCCTTAAGTTACGAGCATTTCGTCTTACCAAATCGCAGTGACAACTATCGAAAGAAAGATACAAATAAACGGTTATTTACAAGATGGTTCTTACAATCGGAAACAACAAGTTCACCATTTCCACTTTTCAAGACGTTAAAGATTTTTTAATACAGTTTTATAATTAATTCGGTTCAGGATTTCCTAGCTAGCGTTGGAACTGAAGATGGCATTTTAAAGATTTAAGTCAATGAAAAAATCATCCTTCACATATTTAAGCAACTCAGTTTAAATTTATAAAAACAAACTTTTGAAACATAAAATTAACTAAAATAAATTATAAAGCAAACAGTCATCCTAATAAATATTTAAATAGTGTTTCCATCTTTGCTCAACAAATCGGGATCATTATGTTGTGGTGGTTCTTCCAAAGTTGTCCAATTGTTATAGAAATCATGAAAAACATGTATAACTAAGGTTAGTAGTGATAGTGACTGATTTTGGTGAGATATGTACTTCAATCTATCGAAAGACAAGGATTATAATAAAATGTCAAGTAACCAGAATCCAGGTTAACCCACATTCTGCTTCATTCCTATTTACAAATCCAAATTAAAGCTTCAATTTGCTTTCCCAGGATGCCCCAATGATTATAAGCTATTTGGCAACCATCAGCCATAAGAGCGAGCAAATATACGTGTCACACAACGGTTCATTTTATTTTATTTAAGTGAACTTTCATACCTTTTATACCGTACAAACCAATTTATTTGAAAAGAATTCAGCTCTTTGCTGTTTTCCCCCATTGCGACGACGAATCCTTTTTTTTTGCTGGTTCCGCAATAAACGACTTACCTCATTCAAAAAGCAACAGTGTGTGACCTTTGGTATCTTAATTTCTGTTTGGTAATCTCTGAGCAGCCCGAACTCAGCTCTTATAAAACCAATTAAAAACCAGAGTCATTTAAGAACCTCTGAATATAATTTTCTATTCCATGAAAAATGTATTTTAGGTTTAATTTTTGTTCCACCTTTTTTTTTAGGTGGTGGGTAATTTTCTGCTGAATTTTATTAGCTTTCTGGCTATATACTCAACTCTGTGTGATATAATTTTTTTTTTGTAATTAAAGGTTGTTGGCGAATGGAACGACAAACGAGTTCATCGGATCGATCGCCGGGTCGTTTTGGTGATTACCTTTGCGATAGCCCATGGAGCCTAATCGAGTCAGCGGCTCGTGCAATGAAATCCAGACAGGGTGACAACGTTGAATTTGTCCTATGGACGGGGTAAGTTTCATGTTTCCAAATTTTATATATAATTTTATGCATTAAACTTAACTGTGGTTTCTATATATGTATAGAGTAAAGGGTAAGACCATTTTGTGCTTAATGGATGAATCCGTACAATGAAAAAATGTTAGATTCTGTTTAACGATAAAGCCAGCTTCATGACTTAAATATATAATAGGTGTGTACAAATATACTGAGATCATTGAATCTGATTCAAGGCGCGTGAGCATAAAGGATTTTATGGACCAAGCTCTTAAGGGTTCAATTTAAGGGGTTAGTTATATACTATATGCTTGGTTTGCTATATAGTCCTGCTGCAGCATTCAACTTGACCTATACCATGCCGGATATTAGTGTTTGAAAATGATGCATCAGATAAAATGAGAGGCTATATTATAAGGTTGATGTCGTCATCGTTTAAAAGCACATTTATTTTTGTGGGTTAATATTTGTGCAGGACTTGAAAATAATTTCCTTTGGATACCATTATGGGCATTTTCTAATGGAGAAACCAAAAGCATACACATACATTTTTGGAGTTCAAGTACTTTTTGTTTTTGTATTGGTTTTATCTCATGAGAAGGGAATTATATTTGGTCTGAAATAGCAAATAATGACTTTTTGGTGCTTAAAATATTTTGTTTTTGCAATAGAGATGATTGAAAACTATTGTTTATAGTTAAAGAGATTTAAATACAAAGGAACTTGAGTTTGCAGGACCATTTCTAAAGAGTATAATACTATGATCTTGGAGTATTGAAATAATAAGCTGCAACGAAATTTGTTTTAGATTTTTAATAATTCGAAATCTTTAAATTTATTGCTAAGTAAGTTCTTGACTGGTCCTCTTTTTCTTCTTCCCCTTTTCCGACGATGCTATGCCCTCGAGTGAGAACAGAACTTTCCCACTTTTTCACTTCCTTTACTGATCTGCTTGTGGGGTTCGTCGAGTTGACCTCAGAAAAAGTCGGCAAGCTTCCCGGTTATGGATTGTTTCATGTCTGTGGCCAACTTAATGCTGGTGTCGCTGCATTTGTTTTTCCAGGAATTCTCGGGGCCTTCGTCTCTTCTGCTATTGTACCGGAACGTTGTATGAAAGTGCCTTTCGGATGGGGTTCTCAGCGTCTCTAGTAAATATGTGACAGTACCAGCTGATTTTGTCGTGCTGTATTTTATCAAAGATGCTATTTTTGACTTGAAGGCTTCTTCGGATCTTTTTACTTCGAGTTTGATCTAGCTTTGTTACTCCTGCTGCCATGCGAAGCTCTTCATCTCAGTAGCCGTTAATTTGCACTCATATTTCTTGTACATTGCCCAACATTGTGAACCGTATGTAAGCGTTGGGTGAACTACTGCAGTGTAGAGCTTTCCTTTCCGCTTATAGGACATTTTTCTGTCCCAGAAGATGGCAGATTTCTTACGCCACTTCATCCACCTTACGCTTACCCGATGGTAGATGTCGTCATCACAGGATGCTTTATTGTTCAACATAGAACCAAGGTATTGAAACTTTTCGCACTTGGGAAGCATTGTTCCGTTCAAATAAATGTTCGCAATAGGCCTGGATGGGCAGCATATATTCTGTCTTTTCGGCGCGATACCCGTTTCCTTCCAAAGCGTCTACTCATACTCCATATATCAAGTGCTCGTTGCAAGGATGAATCATTTTCACGTGTGATGGCTCCATCGTCAGCAAAGAACAACTGAGTCACTTTCAGGTCTATCACCTTATCTTCAAGCAGATAGTCAAGGACTGTAATAAAGAGCAAAGGACTCAAGACGCTTCCTTGGTATACGCTAACGTCGATAGTGTAATTTTCGGTAACTGCTGCAGTGCATCGAACTTTTGTTTCGACATGCTTGTACTCCCCGTTGCCTTAGGGCCAACCATATCAGAATTTGTTGTTGTCGATTGAATGCTTTTTCAAAATCTACAAACACAGCATGCACGTCGCTTGAGGAATCGCGGTGTTTTTCCATTCTTTTTCTTACACTCTGGATTGCATCTGTGGTTGATTTGCCCGAGATAAATCCGCACTGGTCATTAGATAGCCTTATTTTTTGCAAGCGGCCATCCAATACACGTTCAACGCTCTTCATGCTGTGTGAATTGCATCGTCTGTCGGTGTTTTTTTCTTGCACCGTCTGTAAACTACTTCAAAACGTGCTTTTTCATCTACGTTATGAGAGGGGCACATTGACCATGCTTTAAAAGCCGATTTTTTTCTCGCCATCACTGCTTTAGCTTCATCGGATGGTGTTGTCCTTTTGCAGTTCCTAGCAGTGATTTCGCTTTCTGTAGGCACGTTCATTGCAGAGAATTCCACACGACATGTTATGTGCATCATACTCTTCATTTGTAGCTCTGTTGATGGTTTGGAACAGAACATTTTTCATAGTAGAGATGAAAGCTTCTCCCTTAGCTTTGTCTAGTTCTTGACTTGTGTATCCGCATAAAGGAACGCTGCGTGCTTTGAAGTTCTCAACTGTATCTGATTTGAGTTGTTCGCACTTTACTACGCTCTTTTCATCCAAAGTTCTTAAAAAGTTTCATGGCATTTTATTTTCTTTTTTATAACGTGTTTATAGAGATTTGAAAGCTGTTATACGTATATGAAAGATGAAATATATTAAATTTTTTCATATATCATTTAATACATTTGACTAATCATCTTATTTGTAATCAGACGGCTTACTTTCTTATCCCTCGAAGCTATTGAAACAACTCATATTCTTGTGTAAATTCTCGTGACAAAAAAAAAATCGATTTAATACGGCTTTATCAAATTCAGATTATCTACTTTCAGTTATTAGGTTTCTCTAAATTTCTTAATCCATTAACTTTGTGTATTTAATCAATTTCCAATCACTTTTGCATAAATCTCAACTCAACCCAACGACTCTTTATAAGGTTTCACTCAATCTGCCCTTAAAATAATCCTCATCGCCCTCGTATAGACACAATCAATACAAATGTGAAACTATAATACAGAAACCTTTTCCATGTTAATGTTATGTATTTCAGACATTGTCATTAAGTGACAAACAGCACTGTATTGACAGCAAAATCTACAAAATTACTTCGTTCAATCTTGTAACGAAGATGTTTACGAAAATCAATATGTTTCTTAACATTATACGCCCTTACTTCAAAATTGTCTTCCCTTTTTAATTATTGTAGTCGATATATACAAACCAAAGTCCATTTTGAAATGTATACCCTAGGATTACATGAAAATCCTGTCCCAGACAATAATAATATAATATACAGGCACCTGGTCACAGCATGGATGTTTAACGGACCGAATAAATTAAACTAGTACAAGCTACTATACGAGAGATATTTTCTTCTTCGGTAGCCACATGCTCTCAGCTCGTCAACTGTTCCATTGTTAATGCTTTCGGGGGAGCTTTACTTATTGCATTATAATACAGCAGCGATTTAATACCACAATTGTTTCATTTGGATACGAAACCCATATCATTGCAATGAATGTTTTTCTTTTTGTTTGATTTCAATGGTCGACAGTGAGAAATATATTTTAGCCAGGGTTGTTATAAAAGGAAATCTTATAATATGCATTCATAAACATTTTGACATCAAATACAAGCTTAAATTTTCGAAGGACAAGTAGGTATTGATCTCGGCTACTCGTATCTTCTCAGGTACTCGGGTATCCGGGTACTACCCCGTTTTCAAGAGCTCTATAGTATAAAGCATGAACGAAAAGTCGTAGAAAAGTCGGGATTTTCAAATTCGTATCTTCTATTCGGAATTTTCCCAGTCAGGATTTAGGGAGTCGAGATTTCAAGAGTGATTTTCCTTGTCAGGAATTCGTAATTTTTGATACGATTCCATTAATAACGCTGAAATAATAAATTGTAACTAATAACGAATTGTTTTTATATAAATCGAATCAGTTTCAATAAAGGAGTCGAATAATCGGCTTGGACGTAGTGGAAAAGGTGTAACAGTTTGAACATTGGCATGTTTTCTGAAATATAAATTATTCACCGAGAATTTCAGTGCAGCGTTGAAAAAGATTGTGACTCATCTAAGGGTTTCTAGTTATTTTAAACGCGACAATAGATTCTTAGAACAAAATTTGACAACAAATCTTAGAAGAGAATTTAGAAAGAAGTTTGAAATGTTGGGGTACAACTGGACATTCGTAATCGTTTTTGGGCGTTTCAGTTTGGCAACTCAAAGACTGCTGGTAAAAGCATTTTTGTTGAAATTTATTTTTTTTTGTGTGATGCATGTAGTTCGGAAACGGTTAAGAATTATTGGACAAAATTTGAGGTACATAACAAAAGTTGTAGAAAATTTTATGAGCTTTAATTTTAGTCTCGGAGAATTTTTGACTACGAGCCACCATTTCCGTGATGTATGCGTATGTCCACTCTCCGGTTCACCTTCCAGACGTCATGAGTTTTAGTATGTTAAATGACCTTAACGAAGGAACGGTTTAGGTTCATGCTAATTCATTGTTTAGTTTGCATTACAGTATGCATGTCTGAGTGCGATTCGGTTTCCGCCCCATATCTCCAAAATTGTGGAGCGTATGCGACAATTTTTGAAACAAAATTTGTCGCAAATTGTATAATCTACAAATAGAATTTAACATAACTAGAGCTATAGAAACTGAGATAACAACAAAAAAAAAAACGCAGTTTTTGTGACCTTTGATCTTGAATAACTTAAACTGCAGACACGAGATTTTATGAGACTTTGCAGACAACTTTAAGAAAACTAATTTAATATGAAGGTGTACACAAGTTTTCAGCTCATTATCTCTCATTCCCAGGTGAAAACCTAAACTGACTGGACTATTTATTTTTATTTTAAAATAAGATGTATATATTTCTTCGATTTCTAACTTGTCAGCAATAATTTTCCCCATTGCGTGTCATATTTAACTGGGAACACAAATTGTACCTCAATCATTTCTGCTAACGAAAAAGTTAATTTTTTTCCCATTGAAGTCCCAGTTTGTAAAAGAAATTCCACCACGAAATTAAAAAATTAAAAATATATCTCTGTTAACATGTATAACATCACTGACTAAGCAAATATTCTATCCCCTCACACTATACAAATTCTTGTCTATGGAATCAGAGAGAACTAATACAAATCGTGAACGAACTTAATACCACGTGAGGACATACATCAAAATATAAAACGTAATTATTCACAAATAAATTAGATGCACACTAGAAAATTGTGTTAAATTCTCAGGAACTTCCTATAAATTATAGAGACAAAAAAAAAAAAACACAATTAGATATTGAATGTGTAGAATGCATAGATATACATAATAGAAACATAATATTGTTGAGGTTTTAGTATTGAGATTTCCGGATAGCGCATCACTGCTACAAATAATGGCCTTCTCAAAATGGTTGATTGGATTCTAAAGCATTTCCGCATACGCAATGCATTCAGGACCGCACATAGATTGCAATAAATTGCATTTGATTTAAATTCATTTTAAACTAAAACGCAAAGCATCACCATTTCTCTGTTCACTTCCGCCGCCGCCGCATATACCATGATCAACAAAAGCATCAATACACTTGAGCCAGGATATAGGCGCTGCTGGCAAAGAATTCAGCCAGCAGAGAAACAGCATCATCATCATCATCACCATCATCAACATCCACATCCTCACACACCTAATTGCCAATTGAGTTTAATTGTTTACCGTTGGGTGTTGTTTCTGTTATTATTGTTTCTGTCATGCTATCTATACCGATGCCGATGCCGATGCCGATGCAATAACAGTGCGGTTAAATTCAGGATTGAGAGGAAAGAGCAGAAATACCAAAACGAGGATAATGGATTTCCGGGGCACACAATCGACGCAAAGAGCAAGAGTGTCATCTGGCAAGTGTGCGAGAACGAGAGGCGCATAGTCTTAATTAATTGCTGGCGTTTATGACTTGTGCGATTATATTGCTCGTTGTAATCAGAAAATTTAATTAGCGCAATTGATAACGTGCACATGGCCCTACGACTATATGCTGAGCCTACAATTGCGATTATGCTGATTGTTGTATAAGGATACAGAAACGATATACTATATTCGGTTGAAAGTGGCTTTTCGGTGTCTGACCGACTCTGGGTCTGTGTAAAATTATATAATTGCTTGCGAAAACAAATCTGCTGAAAATTTATTGGGTTTCAAGGAATTTAATTCACATTTCACATAAAAGGTAATTTAAAATTGAAAACTTTTTTTAAGGGGATTATAAGTAGGTAGCATCGTTTTTGGGTATAGCATCATCGTTTGAATATCTC
Source organism: Baccha elongata (assembly GCA_951217065.1). Classification (NCBI taxonomy): domain Eukaryota; kingdom Metazoa; phylum Arthropoda; class Insecta; order Diptera; family Syrphidae; genus Baccha; species Baccha elongata. Next base: position 155,566,465 of record OX578272.1, read on the forward strand.
TGCGAATGAGGAATTCAGAATGGTATAGTGGACTGTGGCATTAAATCCAAAGAATTTTAATGTGCTATTAGAATGAAGCTCTCTTATGGAGAACAATTTTAATTGCATGAAATATTGTTGTTATAAGGTTATTGAAATATTTATAAGAGTTATAATTGAAATTTAATGTTTTTTGCAACTTCAAAGAATTTATTTGTTCGCTTCAAAAGTTATACGATGATACTTTGCAATAAAATGACACTCAATACTTTATCATCCAAATATTTTATGACTCGTTTATTACATCGTTGTTAAGATGAAATCTTTGAGGAAAGTATTTCTCTTAATGTTTATTGCAAGATTTATTTATGACCGAATTTCTGCTTGTTGCATGCTTTCGTGAAGTTAGAATTAGGGACAAATTTACATAATTCCCAATATTATAATTTGGTATGATATAACTCTATAAGAAGCATTATGGTTTTGTAAGATTTCTAGAATCCGTCTGTCAGCCAATACATTTTTAAAAATTTTCCAAACAGTTTCTACTGGAAATATTTCTTGAAGAAAATTGTCAAACAGCCAGGACGCTGACATCAAAGTGTAGTGCATTGTAGTTTTTCAGAAACATAATTTTTAAGTAGTGAAGTAAAAAATATCTTCCTTTGCATTCAACCGTACCCCTATAGTTTTTTTGGTGCTGTCCACATCAAGTCGTAGAAGATTTTATGGTCTCGGGGCAAATGATCGAGTAGACAAGGAGTGTTCGAGGTCCACTTTCAAAGTGGAAACCCCGCTGATTCAAGTAAAGTGATAAGTTCTGACTGTACTTTACGAGCGTCTTGAATACTGTGAGCTGAGCACCAGACAACACATCGTCCACGTAAATTCAGATCGCAGGATTTTGCATGCTACAGGAAATTCTAGCTTCCAGTTGCAGGAGAGTACGGATGACCAAATGAGTGGCACAATTAACACCAAAAGTTTTTGTTAAAAGTTCAAAGTCCTCAATCCCTGAGTACGGAGAATCGCGGTAAGGATTCGCTGAAACGGATTATCACTGCCGCACCCAAATTTTTGATGGTGGGAACCTCATGGGCGACGTCCAGCAGGAGCTGGGAGGTATACTGGAAAGAAAAAAATGCTTTGTACCCGAAAGAGGACTGAACCTGCACCCTCTGGGTTAACAAGCAAGCACTCCATCCATTGTACGATTGCCGCTCACTATAGGAACAAAAATAAAAAAAATTGTCACACTTTTGTTAGAGAAGATAGGCCCTGTCAAGTTGGTGCTACCACCCCAGAAAAATGATTGCGCTTTTTTGTCGTAAATAAGTCATGCAACTAAAAAATTTATCGCGCAAACTAACTTATTTACTCGACCGAAAATTATTTTTTTTGGTTTATTTAAAAAAAAAAATTTTAGTTGCATGACAATTATTTGCGTCATCTATTTAAATTTTCGATTACCTTCAATTCTATTTCTTAGATTTTTGGGGTAATTTAAGAACAAAATTGCGCGACAATATTTTTAGTTGCATGACTTATTTACGACAAAAAAGCGCAATAATTTTTGTTATCCTTTTTTATTTTCTATTACATTTAATCATTATTCCGGGGTGGTAGCACTAACTTGACAGGCCCTATTTTCTAGAACAGACGCGCGACAAATTTCGTTTAGTTGAACTACAAATTCACAACAATTAATCCAATAGTTGAACTTTTTGAAATTCTAAAGTTTTAATGCTAAAGTTGACGGATATGGGTATTTCGATCAATGATTTGTGGAAAATCAGAAAAGCTGGTATCACTTAAAATGTCGCAAATGAGCCGTAAGCATGGACTGTGGCTGCGAACGAAACGAAAGAGGTAAATAGATGGATATGAATTGAAGAGACATGTCGTTTCAACATGTCACGGATCGTTCAACAAACAAGCAATAAAAAGAGCCCAAATGGTCATAAACAATAACGATTCACACATCACCGTTATAATATATTCAAAAGTAATACAAACAAACAAAAAAACTTTCAAGTTCAAGTAAATAGACTAAAAACAATATATTGCAAAACAATATCAACAAATTGTTTTTAGGGGATCCTGTTTTAAATTGTATTACTTTTGTTCGCATATTTTCCCCATTTATCAATTTCGAATTATTTTGTTTAAATCAAACAAAGAAAAAATATCAATCATAATATCTCAACATTTACCTAATTTAAATATGTTGAATTAAATTTTATTTTCCGCTTCACCTTCCAATTAACAAAAAAAAAAAAAAAAACCTGAGCGTAGTCATTCCTCTAGCATGCCATGAGCCACATCAAAATGCCTCAATAAATTCAAACCATTAATTTCCATGCTAATTCAAAAAATGCAATAAAAACAAAGAAAAAAACATCCCTGTTGTACTTCCCTCCGTCTAACCAACACCACGACACACTGTGCCATACAGGCGATGAAGCCGGGGCAGAACGTAAAAAGCCAATTACCTCAGCGCGCTCTGCGAAGTGAAAACCCATTTTCGAAAAACACTTCACTCATTAATTCCCCGGAGATAAATTCAAGCGGAAATGGTTTTTGAATTTATACCCATAGATGGATATAACAAAAAAAAAAAAAAAAAAAGATACATATATGTATTATACAATTCCTTCATCATGTTTTTAAACTCATGTGCTACCTACTCGTTTCCATATAAAATACATATGTGGATATCTACTGACGTATTTACCTCAACACGTCATGTATTATGCATTTAAAATTAAATTTTTAATAAAATTAATTTGCACATCGCACATAACAGTCATTTTTATGTTCACAAAATAAGAAATTATAAAATGAAAGAAACACATTAATCTTATTCCCCTCGAATAAGGATAATATAAAAGTCCTTTTTATACATACATTAAAAAATATATTATTCCGACCTTAAAACATTCAATTCATAACGTATTCAAGTTGAGAATATATTTTATTCAGTCTAACAACTCATCATCACCTAAAAACTTTTGTTTTCTCAAATTTTCACTTCTTAAGAAACCAACAAACCCAAGGACCAAAAGGAAGAAGAAAGTGAGTGTGAGGACGAAACATGCCAGTCATATTATTATTATTTTAGAAATACAAAACATTTCATATCACAACGAGTGCCTTTTCTTTTGCCGTCACTCCTACTTTTTTGAAGTTTACCACATAATCATCATCTTCGTCATATTGGGAATGGTTAAGGCAAGCAAGAAGCTTAAGGACCTACGAGGGCAGAAGCAGGCGACAGGCTCATTAAATCTACATAAAGGTGTTAAAATTTGTTATTCTTCTCACAGACAGTATCTGCTGACAAACTTAGATAAACACCTATAGTGGGTTTATATTCTAGTTGGTGCTGCTGCTGATTAGGGGGTGGTCCCTTTTTGGTCCTTGTCGTCCGTATTTTCCTATAGTGTGCTCCCCCGACACTGTTTGTCATTGTCACTTCTTGCCGAATTATTTTCAAATTATTATATGGAACGAAACGCACGTGCTGGGTGTTCTTGCTTTACTTTTTTTTTCTTACCGCTGTGCTATGGTTGTGCTTTGTAACGGTTGTCAGGTACAACAAGGATATAATAATTAGTATTCTGTTAGATTATTCAAGATTTTTTTTTTTGCTGTTTTTGTTGTTGTTTTGTGTTTTCTGTTCGTTTATTTGTCTATTTGGGTAATGGTTTTTTATAAATAAATAAATGAAAAATAGGTTTGGGTAAATAGAAGACAGAGGCTTTTGAATAAGAATCAAGAGTGCATAAATAATTTAAATATGTTAAAACTTTTGACAGGATCTTTCTTTTTATATTAAAACAAAAGTTTTGTCGATTTATAAATGCAAGGATGGAAAAGGAATCATTACGAGTGCTAAGAATTTGATTAGCATAAGAAATACTCAGAAGAAGAATTTGGAATAAATATAAGTATCTATACAATTATTGTGTTTTGCCATTTCTCATACATTCTACTCAATTTTATATTCAAGTAAATAAATTCTTAGAAAATCATATCATTAAATTAAGCCAGACGGAGTATAAGAAATTCTTAACAAATTAAATCTAAAAAAGCACTCACCTCAAATTAGAAGTCGTACATATTATTATGGTTGAAGTTCTGTCTTCTGAAAAAAAAGAAAGATATTTAGAATTAATTTTATGTCTGCTTTTTAATTAATAAGATGAACGAAAATCAAAATAAACATGACATAATAAGTTTCTTTGAAATTTCAGAAGTTTTTCTAAACCATTCACATCCTAACCATCCTTCAGTTGAATTCGGCAAATTGAGGTTGGTAATATTTTGGGTGAACTATATAGTCATGCAAATACAGTATTTAGTTTGATAAGTCACCAAGAAGTTCTTAAATTGCGTACGTTAAATCGACTGATATTTTAGATTTTCAATAAAGAGTTTAAATTGATAAAAGAAATAAACCTTAGCTGATAATGGCCACACGATATTGTGTTTCTCGACAAGATTAAGCACTCTAACACAAAAATTGGATTGCTCTTCAAAAACTTGGCAAAATTACGAAAAAAAATTGTCTCCCTTTGCCCGTAAATTTCTCATTCAGTGTTTCATAGTGCGGATTTGCAGAACCAAGTTCCCACCCAAATAGTTCTTTAATCACACGCAGTTTGGAATATCCGTTAGAATATGCGTTTGATAGTCTTCACAAGAATCAATATAGAATTTTTAAAAATATTTTTAAAGGCACTTTTACTCTATGATTTCATCGATACCGTTTATCGAAAGCAACTTTTGGATTAACTTTTATAAATTTGTCGTGCAACTACGCACGCTTATTTTAAAAAATAATTCCTAGTAACGCTTACATGACAGTCAAGTTGGCACTACCACTCCAGAAAAAGGATCAAATTTAATCGGAACTTACAAAGAATAACGAAAATAATTATTGCTTTTTTGTCGTAAATACTTTATGCAACTAATTTTTCTTTTTTTTTAAATATCCCCTGGTAATGTTGAATTAACAGTCAAGTTAGCATGACCATAAGTTGTTTCTATAATAAATAAAAATACCGTGCCAAATTATTTAGTTGCACGAAAAGTTGAAGTCAAAAAAAAAATTCAAAGGGCAACAAACAAAATGTTATCACTTATACAAATATTTCCTTGGTAAACCCCCAACTTGAGAAGTAGATCCATCAACAAACTTATAAAACAAATATTTTTACATTGGCACTGATAGTGGAGCAGTCAATGTCATCAAAAGGCCTTGAAAACAATTTTTACCTTTGGGACAAATTATATGTAAGCAAAAAAATCAAAATAGAACATTTGTTATCTTGGCAGTTTAAGAAAACACAATTTTTATAGTGGCGTTCAATCAGGAGCAGCCTATCTTATCAACTTATAAACGGAAAAAAACATAACAATAACGCTAAGCATTCGATTTTATCACCCAAGTTTTGCGTTTCGCCCTTGTTTAATGGTGGACTCATCATCTTTAGTTTTCACAGGGAGTTTTCTTTGTAAATTTTTTGAAGCAGTCGGTAATCATCGACAATTATTGCGTACTAGATTTAATTTGAGGAATCTAGCTGATAAGCCCACCATGAAACCATTGCGAAACGCAAAACTTGGAGTAAAGGCCACAAAACCTTTAAAATAAAAAAGTTGTCGTCCAATGTGAATCAATTGATTCTAACAAGCATGCAAAATAGATGTTACATAAACGCTGATTAATTTAAGAAACTTAATAGTAAAATATTTTTTAAACTGGCGCCCGACATGGTGCAGACGACACATTTATTACACTGGCACCCAAATTGTGACAGACTCGATGATAATCAAGAAATAATAAAAACAACATTTTTACATTAAGGATTTTAGCATTCACCAGCTTCGAAAACGTTGTTAAATTGATAAATTAAAATCTTAAATCGTCCATCATCGTCATTACTATCTTTCATACATTAATTATAAACTGCTCTTTTAATTGCTCTCCCAAGCTTAATGTTCTCAGCAAAATGAAGACCAAGTCAGTGTCATAAATCGAACAGGTATAAATTAAGAATCATCAAATTAAATGGACTATCAATTTAACCTGTCAGAAAACAGCTCTTCATCCATCAGACCTTTTCTTCATTTTTAATTCCCCAGATATAAAATAAGTTCGTCATATATTCCATCGAGTGACGCATTTTTATCTTGCAAAGTGAAAATATGCAACGTAAAATTGAAAACAGTTGAGATGACAAAAAAAAAAAAATATATTAAAAAAATCATTAATAATACAAAATGCAATTCTGCACCTTTATTATAGTTGGGCTTCCACAATTAATAAAGAAAGTGTAGTCAAAATTATATAACATTGAGTAGCAGTCAATTTGCATATTGAAAGGTACCTTAACGTGCAACGAAACGACGCATTTTACCATTCTCCATCATCATTCCATGACACACACATAAAACCCACATTCGCAGCAATAAAAAAGTTAAATTATACTGAGGTAGCTTTGATTGGACTTCAGGTTCGCGGGCTTTGCACAACCCCCTTTTGACCTGGTTGAATAAATTTAAATAAATTGATATTGGACATCACTCGTCAAGCAACGAAACAGCCGCAGATTCAATCTAGCATGGTCCATTGTCCAAAACGACCAACCACAGGTAAAAAATGCAATATTATTTCAGTTTAATCCTTTTTTTTAATATATTTTTTTATCATAACTATTTTCAATGCACTCTACATACATAAATTTTTTTTTCTAATTTTCAATTGGTTTGGAAAAATAAAATCAGAAATCGTATATTTGTTGAAGGACTTTTTTGTGGTCTAACATGAAAGGTATGGGAGTTAGGACATGGACGTCATGGTGAAAAATAGAATTGCTGCTTTTATCACTTAAATTGTTCAATTGTATTGAGTTCTATTGAATTTTAGTTTACTTCAACACATTGAATAAAGAGCTCAAATATTTAATTGAGTATCCGCATGGGAAGTATATACAATAGTACATAATTCTGATACAGTGGTGTTAAAAAAAAATATTTTTTATTTAAGAAATTATAAAAAAAGGGAAATTTTACAGACAAATCTTTAAATCAAAAATCGAAAACCCAAAATCCTGGAAATCCGAGAGTCGAAAAAAATTACTGTTAAGCTATGAACACTTAAAAACAAAATAATAAAGACAATTTTCATTTTATATATTTTTTCGAGATTTCAGGAAAACTTATTCGGGTTTTTGGGTTCCCGGCCCTTTGAGTACACGGGCTTTTGAGTTTTTCGGGATTAAGGGTTTTCGAACATTTGGGTTTTCGAGAAACTTAGAAACCTGAAAAAACAATTTTATAAAAAAACATGTGTTATTTAAAAAAATATAAAGTAATTAAATAAATAAGTTTTGTTCAAAAAACTGTCGAAAACCGAAGGAAATTCAACATAATTCTACAAACCTCAGCATGCTTCACCATGAACTGTTTTTTTTAGATAAGAGCTTTTCGCTTAGGAGCGCAGATTTGTTTTGATATAATATTGCTATCTATTTTCCAGTTTTTGTTTACCAAAAAAGTATATCTAGTTTAAAAAAAAATGATTTTTTTAAACAAATGGAACAAACAAATTAAATATAATAATAAGTATGTGATAAGAAGCTAATAAAAGTATGTGTACTAAGCGTCACGTCACGCGAGCCGAAGCGGTGGCGATGGCGATTGCTGTCAAAATGGTGCACATATAAACTTATAGTATAGCGCACAACTCGATATGATGAATCTGAACGCGTTGCCACTTGCCATGCCGCGATCAGGAAAGCGACTTTTCTTGAACGCAGCATGCCCCATTTTCCCGCCCAAAAGCAAGCAAAATATATTCATCTGTCAGCATTCAAATTTAGTTTCCAAAAAAATGTATTCAAAGACTTCGCGGTGAACCTATTTTATATGATTTTTTTGTTTTTGCATAAAAAATGTAAAACAAAAAGATTTAGGATGACATTGCTCTGAAAAAGAAACGGTTTCTGTTTGCCTTTTAATTCATCAAAAATCGTATGAAATTTTTTTTTGGTTTAACGGCTGAGATTGATTTTGTGAACCCAGATTCTGCTTCTTCTCCTGCATGAACGAATAAAAAAAACATCCAAATAATGTTATTTCATCTTAAACTAAATTAGAAGTTGCTCCAATACCATAGCTAAAAGCAATTCTTTTATTTCAATTTAACAAAACGCGTTGGTTTGAGCAGCTATTTGTCTACTTCCTTATCACGCAATCATTTCTATCGCTATTGCCACCGCCACCGTTTCAGTTTCCGCAACGCTTTTAGAGTAAAGCTGTGGTCAGATGGCAAAATGTTATAAGCGAATTATTATTTTACGTGCTTTTTTGAAGTTAAAATTATTGCTTTTAAATTAAAGTCTTTAGTTATAAATGTTTATTTTTAGTTTAATATGTGAAAACAACTTTCTGATGATTTTTCATAACATTTTTAACTTAAAAAATGCACGTAAAATTTGAAAAATTCACTCATAACATTTTGCCATCTGACCACAGAAATACAAGTTAGTATAAGAGGTTAATTCAAAATTATAAATCGAACATTATGGACATTTTAGGAGCTCAATTATTCACAAATAAAATTTAAAATTTATAAAAATTCTCAAAATTTTTTCAAAAAAATTTAATTTGCAATTCTTTTTTATTTTGATTATTTTGTTTTTAAGTTGTCAAAAAATTGAGTAAACTATTATCATTCACCCATGTAGACTTTTGCAGGTATTAAATTTTATTAACATCAGTTAAAACGTGAACGAAAAAGTCACATTTAAAAAAACGTTATAACAGGGTACCGTTTTTATTATTTTTTAAAAAAGTACTTTTACTATCTGAATGGCCAAGTTCAATCAAAATCGTTAGAGCCGTTTTTGAGCAAAAAAAATTACATAACTTGAAAATTGATAAACTGCATCATGCCCCCATCATACCAACCTCGGTGTTTTAACGTTGTAAACTTGAACCACTTTTTTGAGTACCACTTTTTGATTTTTTAGTGATTGCGAGATTTTGTTACCAATCCATATTAGCGCCCCCGCTCCAGTCGGTCAATAATTTTGTCGCGTAGTTGTGACTTGGGTGCACAAAACATCAAACATTGAATTTGTAATTGTGACATTTTTGTTCCAGATAGAATTCAACACTTTTATACACCACTGTTTCAGCCAGCACACAATTGGAAACAGTTAGCAAATAAAAACTCTGTATTTTTGACAATGTTTATGAAAGTTGTTTTATGTATTTGGAAAAATATACAAATGGAGTGTGAATCACAAATCAGACTTTGTTTTTATTGTGTCTTTACATTTTCAATAAAAAAATAATGGGTTAAACAATTTTTTTGAAATTAAATAGTCGCTGCTTAAAATGTTTACTGAAAGAATAGAAATAGATTGAATTTTACATTTTATAATTATGTTTGAATTATAAAATTGGAAAACAATCTAGATTTAAAAATAATAATAGCATTCCTTTATATTAGAGATGGTCGATGTTTGAAAATCATAGGTGTTGGTATCGATAACATCGGGCCCCCCAATTCACGGACGAATAGAATTGCCAAGCCCACTTTTTTGACAATTATGTACAATGAAAATCATCAACAAGTCACTAGTACAATTTTTTTAATTTTTTCCAGAAAAAAATCGAAAACGGTAACAATATTAAAAAAAAAAAAATGCGCCATTTGAAAAATTCGCCTTACCGTTTAGGCTGTAGCTATATAGAAACTCTTTAAAAGGTCACCATAAAATCGATGGATTCAACAAAAAATAATAAAAAAAAAAACATGCCACAGATACTCGCAGTTACGTGAAAAATACAAAATTCTCAAAGGACTTTGTTTTGTGTCTTATTACAGGAATTGATAACTGTGTGCGTACGTGGTTTATACACTATGGAGAACTAAACCTCAACTTGGTGTTTGTTGGTATCCACTAATTTGTACTAAAATTCCGAAAAATGTTTACCCTTGTATTAAAGTCATGTCGAACAACATTGTTAACGTCAAACGCTAAAAGGATACCCGTAATAAGAGGTTGATTTTTTTTTTTGTTTTTTTTTTTTAGAAAAACACTCACTTCTCACCCGCAGAGTGTTCTGTTCCGGCACGAAAAAAAATCCCTTGTATAAACCTCCGAGTATGGCAATGCTAAAGCAGGTTCAATGTTGCAAAACAACGGATTTAATGAGCTTCATCGTTCGGGATGGATATTTTTTGCTGTTTTCTTTATAAAGGGTTTACAGGGTTTAATAATTTACATATTATTTGAAAATTACACAGACTCCTTAAAATATTATAAAGTAAATTAAGCTGTCTCTATTGTTTTTTCTCCATAATTAAACGAAATATAAGAGGGAGCATATATTTTAAGAATGAAGTGGATTATGTTTTAAAACATTTGGAAATGTCTATCTTTAGTTAGAAATTTATGTTTCTTGGGTATTTTTCATGATTAAGGATTTAACATGGTGGAACTAAGAGTATTTTGCTTATTTGTTTTATCTATACACATGAATTTTATATTTTAGAACTTTCAATGAAACAAAAAGTTATTATAGTTAAATGACTTTGAAAAATATAACAATTCAAAACTAAACAGATATTGTATCAGGGGTCCCTCAGGGAAGTCATCTAGGTCCACTCTTCTTGATATTCCTTAATAATTTGCTTTTATTTTTGGTTCTACTCAATTTAACTAACAGATGATGTAAAAAATTTATATTCTATACCGCTAGTTTTCGACAGTTTTCACATGGACATAGATCTATTCCTAAAAAGGTGAATTAAAATGTAACTAGATCACCAAATCAAATGTTAATTTGGTTAAAAATCTTGACATATGCTACTTTCCGCGCACATAGGTACTGATTTTATAGTTTATGAAAGAAATTCAATACTTGAATTTTTAAGACGAAATGCAAACGGTTAGACTTCTACACATTTTATGCAAGCTTTTTTCAATTCAATGGTATTTTCTGATCTTGAATATTATTCAATAATTTTATTTGCTGATTTGAGTCAATGTGAATGGAATATTAAGTGACTTAGGAAGAAATACCCATTTAGTTATCTTAGTTGTCATACTACCTAAAGCTGTAGATATTTATATTTACATATATGCTTTTTGTTACATTTTATTCTTTTAATAATACATCATTAGTACTCATATTTTGCTTTTCATCCATTTTGTCAATATATGACAAGATTTTGGGAAAACTGTATGTGTATAGTGTATACATACAAATCGTAACTATAAATTAAGGAAACCTTAAAATTACCATCCATTTTGCCAACATAATATATTCAATCAAAACCACCATCACCGCACAATCAAAAACAAAGAACATCATCACCCAAAGAACAACACTTACCCGGAAAAGGAATATCCACACACAAGGCGTGCTGGCTTATCACCCACCCTTAAGAAAAATCTCACATATCACAATAATAGAACAAAGGAATATGAAAGAGCATTGAATTTGTAAAACACTCCACATGGCACTTTAACTAATAAATTAATTTGATGTTTTGAAATCATCTCGAAGCTTTTTGTTATCTAAGATCAAACCTATAACCACAAAGAAATAAGAGAAATATTATTAAATTTCTCATAGAAATAATAATAATTAAATTTTAAAACTGTATATTATTTCAAAGTTTATAAATAGAATATAATAACGCCTGTTTAGAAAGTTTGAAACTGCCAGCGTAGCTTGAGTAGAGGGGTTTTAAATGGGAGGAAAGGTTGTACAATAAACATGTACAAGTTGCCTTTAAGCACGTAAATATATTTCATAGCAAGATGAACATACTTCAATAAAAAGATACTTCAAAATTTTAAACCACAATTCACTTGATACCAGAGATTGCAATCATTTTTCCCCCATTAATTTAAGAGCAATCAATTGAATAAAATAATTTGAGAATTCATGCACTCTTTGCATTCTTTTGAATTCCTTGCAATCCTTGCTTTTTGCATTAATTGCATTCTTTTGCATTCTTTGTTATCTTTTGAGTAACATTAATCTTTGTTGTTTTACAATATTACAAAGAATGCAAGAGTATGCAAAATAATGCAAGAGATCCAAAATAATGCTAAGAATGATTGGACTTAAATGAATGGGGAAACAGTAGTTTAATAATAGATTTTGTAGTTTTTTTGATTATCAAGTATTTTTAAGGGTCATCCCACCCAATAAACAATTTTTTAAATAAATATTTTACGTTATTAGTATTTTGTCTATAAAATTTTAAAATGTCACTTAGTTTCTCATTTAAGCCGAGGGTTATGTCACGAGCCAGTTTAGTGTTTCAATGTTTGCAATATTGCAAATGACCTCAAAATTCTATCACGTGATTTCAAGAACTTATTAATAAATTCATTTAAATATTTGTAATTGCATTGAATTTTAAATAATTTCACTTATTTCAAATTATTTCGAATAATTTTGTAATATTGCAATTATAAATCAAATTAATAATTTTAGAATCTAATATAAAATAAAAAAATTGCATTTGCATGCATTTTTGATTGCAAGATTGCAAATAACTTAAAATTCAAATATTTTTGATAATTGCAAACAAATATTTTGAATCGATAAGAAAATAATATTTTTTTCAAATTTTATGATATTTCAAGTGATTGGAACAGATTTCAACGTGGTTTCAAATGATTGCAAATAAAAATGGCAAATTTCTCGATTTAAGCTCAAATTAAAGTAAGAAATTAATTTAAAATATCTTATTTGTAATTATGAGAAGAAACAAACACACATCCATAAATACAAATGATTGTAATCCCTTTGATGCCAAATGAATAGCTATTGCAAATTTTAAATACAAATGGAGCAGAATTTTAAAAGATTTAGCATCATACTAGGTAACAAAACAATAGTTTCTTAACCTAGTATGATGCTAAATATGTTTTAGTATGATGCTAAATCGTTTAAAAATTTTCGCCAATTCATTCCATTTTTTTTTAGTTCATTCAAAGATCTTTTAGCCCAGTCAAGGAATGCTCAGAAAGGGGTCTAGGTGGAAAAATCGAGGGCAAAAACAACTAAGTATGCAGCTTTGTTTGCACTAGCAAGCAGGTAAACATACTAAGTCCCTTATTCTAGGTTGGCCGCAAAGGGGGCTTTAAATTTCCCTTTTGCTTGTAACTCAGAAACCCTTCATCCTACAAAAAAAATATTAAGTAAAAAATCAAAGCTTACCTACCAAAGGTGTTAATATAGTTTTTTCGTATCTTCAATAGTTTCCGAGATATAAGCTTGAAAAAATCGCTAATATGTGAACAAAAATTCAGCAAAAATAATCAAAAATGATTTTTTGTTGAATTTTTGTTCACATATTAGCGATTTTCTCAAGCTTATAACTCAGAAACTATTGAAGATACGAAAAAACTATATTAACACTTTTTGTAGAAAATTTCAATGTATTGATTTCTTCATTTTTGCGAACAAAAAAAAAGTTCCATGAAGTTCGGGAACCGGAAAGCTAACAAGTCTGATAGACTTTTGATATTTTTGCCGTCTTTTCCGTGAAGCTCTTGGATGTTCTTCGCGGAATACCAAGTCTTAGTTATATTATAGTAATTTAGTTGACTCAAAACTGCTAAGGGGACTAGTTGATAACCGCAGCATAATTTAAATACGACCCTACCATTAAAACTTGGCAAGGTAGATCTCAAAGCTTTGATCAACAAATCATATTTTTTTCTGACGATTTTGACGAAATGGTTCGCAGGTAATGGTTTCTTCACAAATTTTGCATTGTAATCGAGCAGAATGCAGCTTGCTTATATAAGGATTGTAAGAAGTCAAGTCCCACTCTAATTAAAACGTTACCGTAAAATTAAGTCAAGCTCTATAAAATCCAGTAGAAATCGAACACAGATGAACTCTTACTAATAACACTTTTTTAAAGGTAAATATTTAATTAATAATTCTGTTGTCAAATGGTAAAACGTTATGAGTGAATTCAATTTTACGTGCATTTCTAAAGCTCAAAATATTAGGAAAAATCACATGTTAAAGAAAAAAGAAAATTTACAAATTTTACCATGACCAATTCTCAAAAAACCTGGAACAATTATTATTAATAATTCAAGTTTTAAAAAGGAGGATAACTACTTGTAATTTTAATGGTTTCTGATAACTTTTTGGAGAAAAAAAAATATTATGTGAGATTAACGGTTCTGATTGTTTTGATAAAAACAAAATCTGATGAATTAAGAATATTCCCAGATCATTAATAATGGTGGGTTATAAAGACAAATTAATATCGACTATCTTGTCCATTAAGTCGTCGATGTTAGACCTTCAAAGCCGGGAAATCATGTAAGACCTCATCTTTGGTTGCGTAATCAAGTATAACTGAACTTTGTTTAATAAAACTTGACAACCACGAATACGCAAAACTATATAAAGGGCATCTATATTTTTGAATTCTTCGAGGAAAATCATTGAAGTAATTTCTATTGGAGCTTTAAAATTGTATTCGAATCATCTCTACATTTTAATTGTTTCCTTCCTATGATATTTCAAATTTAAACTCCTTTTTCAAGCAAAACTGCAAAACTATCCAAATATGAATCACATATTATTCATATTGAAACACTAAATTACTGTTTCTTAATTTATAACGCTACATACGTTTAATCTTTACGTTTTCCAATATATTTTAGATTTTTTTTTTCTTTAAAAGAGATAAAACTTTTTCTATCCGCTTTAGTGATTGTACCAAAACATAGTATTCACAAATTCACATTTAACATCCAAATTTTGTTTTCTGTTTTTTTTTTTTTTTAGCGATGGCTTATCACATTCATCGCATCCCATGTTCGAAACAAAAAAATTGGAAATCCTGCGAAATATAACCGATTTACTGGGGCGAACATTTCCATCGCAGTTCGTATTTCCCGTTTTGGGCCATGAGGATGGCACAAATACAAACTTTCGACGGATGGGTGAACTCTGGAGACACTGGTTGCCATCAGAGGCATTGCATACATTCGAAAAAGGTTTGTGCTACTTCTTTTTTTTAGTTGTTGTTTGTGTTTTAGATCGTGACAGCGGGAATATGGAGCTTTAGTATTTTCCCAATCTCCTCAACCAAACTCGTTTGTTTTTTTTTTTTGTAGTTAAAATATCCTTTTTGCACATAAAAGGAAAAACCCCAAATGGATTTTGATGGATGCATTCAGAACAGTCGTAACAAAAATTTAATATAATACCATTAGAGATTTGGGGGTAAAAAAAACGAACACTTTATCCTCATGCCAGACAACCATCACAAAAGTTTCGATTTTTTTTTATTTTTTTTTTTTATTTTTTTGGTTTGAGTCAAAACCATGTCATATCCTGAAACATGCACGTCACACAGCAATAAACCCTGGTGTATATGAATATGACCAAATAGTATCCACCAAACCATTGATATTGATCCTGGGTATTTCCTCTCTTTATGCACTCTGTCGTTTTATATAAATATTTTTATTTTCTGTACATGTTTGTGTGCTAACAGTATATGTCCTTTCTTCTAATTTTTGTTTTTCTTTTTTCCAAACCAAACTAGGTGGCTACTATTCAATTGAACAAACAAAAAGTCGTCTAAGGATAATCGCCTTGAATACAAATTTCATGCGACATGACCCGAAATATTCACAGAGCCACTTGGCTGCAGTTAGACAGAGGCAGCCGAATGGCGGTAGCGGTGGCTCCAACAATGGTGGCAGCATGGATTCCACCGAATACAAAAACTTTTACTATCACCACGGAGGAGTGCATCAGCATCATTACCATAGTGATGGCAGCAGCGGTTATGGTACGTCACATCACCATATGTCCCGTGGCAGCCAGATTGGTGGTGGTGGAAGTAATAGTGGTATTGGAGCTGTAGGAGGCACGGTCGTGGACTCTGGCGGACGTGTTAGCGCTCTATCGGAATATGAAAATCAGGATACGGAAAAACAATGGATTTGGCTGGAGGATGTCCTTTCGAAATCAAAAAATAACAAGGAAACTGTAAGTTATATTTTCTTAGTTCTTATATGATTTTTTTTTTTTGTTATAAAAGGAGAAGTTATCGAAGCATAAGAGTTCCTTGTATATCCTTCCTCCCACAATATACCACATTACTCAAACATTTTTGTGTTTGTTATTTTATATGATTGTATTAGGTACGTACTTATGTGAATATCCTTACTTTTGGCTCGTACGTGAAGATATAACTTATCTGCCATTTGTTTTTATTATTTTCTGTTTTGCTCGTTACGGGAATTGTGATTCCTTTTTATGATTAAGATTAGTTCCTGCATTGAAATGGAGTAAACCTACCATACCATAAAAGATTTAAGAAGGTTTTCTATAGATCCGTGTTCTTGTATAGATGATGATGCTTTTAAAGTTCTATATAATAATAAATGTTATCAGAAGAAAGGGTTAAAGCGAAAATCTTTTTCTCTTATCGTTTTCTTTCCGTTCTTTTAGTTTGAATATTCTTTAAAGGATAAAGTTTTGTATGTTCTTTTTTAAAGAAACTTTGCTGGAGGTTTTCTTATTTTCATTCTGGGCGGAACTATAAAACAGAAAATTAACTGATTCTTTTCTTATTGAAAAGAAGAAGTTTTATTAAGAAAAACTAAAAAGAAAAATGAATTAGAAAGATATGACGAAATGGATAGCAAGATATTATCTTTGGTAAGAAGTTAATTAATTTCATTTGTAGAATATTGAAAACTTAAAATGAAATCAGGTTAGCGTTGGTAAAATATAAAAATAATGAGTTAAGAATGCTGAAGCAATAAATTTTATCGTTTGTTCTTATCAAGATATATTCCTTTTAATAATACACGCCTTAAATTCAAAATGAGTTTAAGTTATGATTTAATATCAAAAATTTATTAATATAAAAATCATCGGAATTAAAATAATTCTTTTGTAAAATTTGTTTGATCATAATTCTCCAAATAAAACGAGAATTCAGTATGAACATAATGCTGTATTGAAAACTTACATTTATATATTGGTTGAATATTTTTCTATTCATTTTCATATTAGTATATAGATTTTGTATCATTAATTTTTTTATTTCTTTGTTATAATGATGCTGTATAATTAAACTCTTTCAATGCATTATTCTGTAAAAATCATGTAAATCCATTATTCTGTAATACAATATTCTCACAATTGACGATATAGTTATGATTATGAACATATAGAATTTTCATCTATAAAATTATGTTTTTCAGAATTTCATATTAATGAATTAAAGATTTAAATACTTTGAAATACAGAATTTCAGAAACTGAATTTTTCCTACACATCAAATATTTTCTTGAACTAGTGGAGTTATCTTATGAGTTATGAGCTATAGTACCAGTAATCTTAATTCATTTAATTAGATACAAAACGTTGAAATATGTGCAACTATAATTATTAATAAATAGTTATCTACAGTTTTCTAGATATGAACATTCACAATAGTACCAAATATTTACTTAAGAATATATAATTGTAGTTTATATTAGCCAGAAAATTATTGAAAGCAGATGTACAGCTTTCTACGAAAAAGTACTATTTCCCTCTTAACATGATGTGATACAAACAGATTTTGTTGATGAAAAACTATCATTCGGAAATCGAATGTATACGGATGATGTATGAGCTGTTCTGACGTACTAAGATGAGAAAATTCATAATATGTTAATAAGATAGCTCAGTTGATAAGTGTTAATGACATTGAACAATGATACACATCATTATGTCATCCAAAGAAAAAGTATAAAGTCATCCAGAAAATTTTGATATTTGCTGAAAAATTTCTAAGTCCGTGTATTTCTCGCACAATATTGTTTAACGCAACCAACGTTGAGTTTTCGTCTGCTACATCACTTTTACAAAAGATCACGCTTCTATTAATAGTATTAATCGTGTTTTTAGCAAGCCAAGTATTCTTAAAATCATCACATAGTTTTCTTACTGCTCGGTTATGCAAACGTAAAGTTCTATTAAATACCATTTTAAGATTTAAACAATTTGAACATAATATATTTTGATAACATTCAACATATTTTTTAGGAAAGTAAGATAGATTTAAGCATTTATTATACTGGTGAGAAGAACTATGACTTCCAAGAATTAAGAAACAACCAACCGTTTTATAAGCTGGATATCATCAGCATAAATCACTGAGGTTGATATTAAGAGGGGTAGTTCATTCATGTGAAGTGAAGAGAGAAGAGATCCCAGTATTGAGCATTGTGGGACACCTCTGAAAATTATGATAATTAGCGACCGCAATAGCTTGTATCTCAAATATATAGTTTTGAAATAATCGAGAAGTACCAAAAACTTCGAATTGTCTTCATCTAAAGATTTTCTTATTAATTTCTTCTACGAAATTAATAAGATCGGTTATACCGCAAAGTTTAAATGATACAGGCGAAAACTATGGGAGATTAAATGTTATCTGCTTCAGAATTATTTACTCAAGTACTAATGGAAAAGGAAAGGTCGATGTAGACTTCTTTCATCATCTTGGTTTTTACATTTTTGGAAACAGAGATGACTTTGTCTAACTGCCATTAATCCAAAAAGCATATAATTTGATCGACATAAAGCTTTCAACCACATTGATGCAATCAACTCTTGCAAATGAAAATAAAATCGTCAATGTTTCGTTTTTGTAGTCCAGGTTTCGGTGGCAAGATGTGTTATGAGGAGACTTTAGAACTGGTACGTTCTCCGGCCCATTATGTCCCTGAATGCAACTGTCCACTACTATCCCGATTAAGGCAACAGACATTGTTGAACAATATTAGAAGATGTCGAGATGTCGATGTTGATTTAGTATCTTACATAATTTTGTTTGGTTGCCAGCGGTTCCACCGGAAAAAGGATTGCAAATTTCGAGAACCGAAATGACTTGAATACGTATTCAATTAAGTGTCTCAGAAAAAACTCCTGCCCCAATACCACTTTAACTTTGACTCGTCAATAAAAATTGAAGAGTCGACATTTTCTGTTCGACATCTTCTTCTCATTCCATTTGCGTAGAGAATGCGTCGTTTGAATTTTTATAAAGGTTCAGGGAGGGAAAGCGATTATCAGTATTATGGAGTTGTCGAGTTCGGTGGAAGAAATTTCGAGACGATATAGTGACTAAAAAGTCTCCCACTTAGAATGTAGTTTTTGCCTGAAAAGTTGAGTTTGCATTTTTTGAGGATCTGACATATTTTCCAAGTTTACTCCAAGATTGAATATTCGGTACTTGTAATCTATATTTGGTACTAAGCTAATGAATTCCGTCGATATTAGCCTGTTTGTGTTTTAACTAGTCAACATTTTCGTAATAACGAGGTGTGAATTATGATAAATAAACAAAATTCAAATGAAAATGGTGTCATGCTTGTATATGATCATATGTGGTGGCAATAAAAAACCAGGGAAACCTCATATTTATTTTTAAAGGAGTAATTGCTTCCCTCGTTGAAATTAATAGATATGATGTTTATAAGAAATTGTAAGGCATCGTTATTTTAAATGTTCTAAATAAGTTAAAAGGAAATCGGTCCGATCGTGTATTCTGCTGGTTCTTTTACATTCGGACAAATTGACGGACTGACAGACTGAAAGACTAAAGACTAAATTATAATAAAACAAATCATAGTTTTAGTTAAGAATTAGTTGCTCAGCAGATTGACATTTGGTATGAATGGTCCTATAACTTTTCCTCTTGATATAAAATTTTAATCGAAATAAGTTTTCTAAACCAACAAAGTGTTTTCGATTGCTAAAAATTTGTTTTATTCCCTGCCATTTAAATATCTTCACAACTTAGTATCCTTAAATCTCCTTTTCTAAATTTGCATACGCGATAACGTATGAAAATAAACTTCTAACAATTTATTTTCCACACATGATTATGTTGTGACATATTTCTTATCACACTCATTGACGTGTTATGTGCGAGGCTTTTCTTTTTTTTTATAACTTTTCTTGTTCTTTTTTGAGGCTTACACCATTATATTGGCTTGAGCTCATTTCTTAGTGGTATCTTGTTGGTTGTTTGTTATCCCTTTATTGCTTAAACCAACCCCCACTCCGTCAAAAAAAAAAGATACATTATATGTTAATCTAAGTTGGAGGGAAAAAAATCGTTATGTACACTTCGGGCTAAAAAAAAAGGACTATAGGCTAAAAAAGTAGATCCACCCGAATAAGGATACTGTAGATGCTTATCGGCGAAGAAAGACGCTATTTGCCCACGTTGAATAGAACTTTTTATTTTGCAAAGAAGGCTTTACCAGAATATTGTAGCGGAAAAGAAAAGAAAAAAAAAAAACTCGTATGTGCGAGGCGAGTTGAATACAAAAGTTTTTAGCGGGGCGTCATATACAAAACACGTAGGCGTTGGATAGAGTTGGTGAGGAAAACTTTTCGCTCCCTTATCACCGTCATTTGCCAAAAAATTCTATACACAAACATTTCAACTATAGCTACACATAGAGACACCAAAAACGACAAATTCTGACTTCTGACTGGAACTCAAGCGGTGAATAGATAGATGGATGGATGGATGAATAAAAGTAGGGTTGCTGCTACCACACGCGTGCCAGACAAAGTCAAAACGATAGGATCATTATTCTGCCTCATCAATCACCAACTACATAACATTATCAAGCAATGTGCTGTCATAATCGAATGAATCCTTAATGTCATTTGCCCGATTCAGTTTAGGTGACGTCGACGACGAACGTCGAGGATGAAGACAGCGTCCTCGTCGTCGTGGGGATCTTTTTTTGTTCGTTTTGTTGGTTGGTGATTGAAGCTTATGTTATTTTTGTTTGCCAAAGAAATTGGCGAATATCCATCCCTTCGCTGTGCTAAAAAGGAAGAAGAATAGAACACACGGCTATGTGTGTGTTGTGGAGCATCAAATTTGGCAAGTGGATGGATGATATCGAATGGTTAGACATGGTATAATGGTGAGGCGTGTAGTAAAGCATGAATGATAGCATTTGACTTTCTCTATGCGAAGAAGCATTAATTGAGATCAATTTAGTTGAGCGAAACCGTCTATTCAGAATTTATTATTGAAATTGTATGGGTGGATGTGATGGAGAGTTGTATCTATCTATTATGTAGAAAGAAACTTCGTGAATAGAATTATAATTGGGTATTTTAATTTTTGATGGAAGTGGATTTTATTAATTAAAAAAAAAACAGCAAACTACCCTTTTGAAAATTAGGGAAGTATGTTTTCAAATTAATTCTGTGTCACAGACTTTGAGTAATGATTATACAGGGTGGGACAAAAGATACGTCCAAATTAAGAAAATCAGGAAACTTAAGAAACTGATTAAGTATAGGTACTTCAGCCTAATGTTGTTTGCTGAAGGTCACGATCTTGCGGTTGCGGATATCGTTTTTTCTCAAATTTTGAATAAAATCAAAGCATTATGGTGCTCACCTGATTCTTCCACAAGTGAGGTTTGAATGGTGCTCACCTGATTCTTCCACAAGTGAGGTTTGAAGGTCTTATCATTTATTGGCAATCTTATTAGTCTATTAGATTTTCTGAAAGGCAGCTATGATCCGAAGCTTAGAACAGAGTGATATTTGAATTGATAAGCATTCTTTTCGATTCATCTGAAAACTGTCCAAGCTCTTTTTTGTTATTTTTTAAGATCGCGGGAACCTACAGACAGTTTTTTGCAGCGTTATATCTTTTGGTTATAATGATGATTAAATCATTTGGTATTAACTAACATATTTTTGCTTATCGGGAATGTTTTTTCCGACGGATTTTTTTTTTCGTATTTAAGAAAAAGGTATTGGAAACATTTTATGATAAGAAAAACATTGCGAGGAAAAATGTTTTCCTCGAAACATTGCGAGGAAAAATGTTTTCCTCGAATCATTGCGTGGAAAAACGTTTTTTGCTCAGCAAATATCGTCATTTACAGTTTAATTTGTTAGCCCAAGAAAAAAAGACAAACAAATACTACAAAGTACCAGAAATTTGGACCGAAGCTAAATTTTTTAGGGGTTTTCAGGTTTCAAAATTTAGTTTTTTGCTAATTTCTTGGCAACAAGGAACTTTTTGAAAAAAAATAATAAGATAAAAGTTGTAGCATATACAGGGTGAGTCATGAGCAATGCGACAAAATGCTAGGGCGTGTAGGTTGCGTTGAGACAAGAAAAAAATCGTATGGGAGGGGGGGGTCTATTCCCCTCCGTTTAGCCGGGAGGGGCAATTTTCGAAAAAACTGACTTAAAATGGGAAAAAAATTATTTAAAATCAACGGCTTCATTCACAATGCTGTGCGATACGTTTTTAAAAAGCCAATAACTTTTTATTTCATTCTGTGTTTAAATAAATCTATTCTAAGAAATAGTTTTTGAAATATTAATTTTCAAAGTCAAAATTTTGAAAAAAAAAATTGAAAAAAAAATTTCAAATAAATTTTTTTCAAAATTTTACGTAATTAACTATTATTTTTATTTTCAAAATTTAATGCTCTTATTAATTTTTAGTCAAAAACAGAAAACCGGATGCCAAAATATATTTTTATAATTTTTGTTAAATTAAGAAAAACTAGAAGTATTTTTTTCCAAGAAAAACACTTTTTTCTGGTTTTCCCAAATTTGACCTGCTCAGGCCAATTATTAATTAGGGGATCATCCCTTTTTTATTTTTTATTACATACCATCCGATTTGAATCAAAAAATAAAAAAAAAAGAATTAACTTTTTACTTTACTTGCTAGTTTTAGTTTTAATTTTTTTTTAATTTCTCAAAAACTAAGATACATTTCGGCATCCGGTTTTCTGTTTTTCACTAAAAATTAATAAGAGCATTGAATTTTGAAAATAAAAATAATAGTTAATTACGTAAAATTTTGAAAAAAATGAATTTGAAACTTTTTTTTCAATTTTTTTTTCAAAATTTTGACTTTGAAAATTAATATTTCAAAAACTATTTCTTAGAATAGATTTATTTAAACACAGAATGAAAGAAAAAGTTATTGGCTTTTCAAAAACGTATCGCACAACATTGTGAATGAAGCCGTTGATTTTAAATAATTTTTTTCCCATTTTAAGTCAGTTTTTTCGAAAATTGCCCCTCCCGGCTAAACAGAGGGGAATAGACCCCCCCTTCCCATACGATTTTTTTCTTGTCTCAACGCAACCTACACGCCCTAGCATTTTGTCGCATTGCTCATGACTCACCCTGTATAATTCTCTACAAAAAAGCTCTCAGCGTTTTTTATCGTACCGTCAATAAATTTTGGAAAAAACGTGTTAAATGTTAAAAATTCAGTTAAAATCAGTTTTTTTGCTAATTAATTGGCAACTATAAACTTTTTGGAAAAAAAAATGTTAAGGTAAAAGTTGAAGCATATATAATTCTCTACAAAAAAGGTTGTAGCACTTTTTATCGTATCGTCAATAAATTTTGGGAAAAACGGTTAAATGTTAAAAATTCAGTTTTCAGTTCAGTTAAAAATTCAGTATTTTGGCATTTTTGAACTTTATGGAAAAATTAAAAATTATATGTTGTAGCATATATAATTCTCTACAAAAAAGGTCTTGGCACTTTTTATCGTACCGGGGCTAATCCACAAAAAAAGAATAGTACACGACTGGGTCGCACGCACTTGCTCTTGTTGCAATCTATGGGATCACAAAAATTTAATGTTTTTTTTTTTAATGAAATTATTTATCATCTTATTTTACTTTGTATGTTATGTTGTTTAGCTAAAAACTTTAAACACCCTCTTGTGTTGAATGTTAAAATTAAATGCAATACTATATTTTAATGAAATCTGTTTAGCTGTAGTCAAGTTGTCAAATTAAGACGAAATTTGTTAAAAACCGTTAATACTAAAACTCCATTATTTGCATTTTTAGCAAACATACTGAAATGTATAGTTATATAAAGCACACTGCAAGTTTTTATTCAAAAAGTTTTATCAAAATTGGAAACGTTGTTGGAGCAACACGAACGTTTCCTTTACAGGCTCATCTGCAATAATTTAAAAAAGCTGTTTTCATGATTCGATCCGTAAAACTGATTCCGTCCTGAACCTTTTATTGTATACCATATTTTAAATCTCTACACTTATGAATTTCCTGTAACCTACATAGTTTCCCATATTATCTTGTTTGTCCTTTTCCGTATAATACACAACATACTATAACTTTCGTAAATATATACACATATCCTGTGCATGACCTTCGATTCACTTGGCTAAAGTACAATTTATAGAAAATGCTATGTTGGATAGCATGAAAAACTACTACCAACCACCGCCCTTCCACTTCCTTTTTTTGTTACGTCGATGTTGTCGTCTTCTCTGTGTGGAAAAAAGGATGTCCGTTTGCTCATACATAAATAATTTTCAAAACAGTACCTACCTATAGAATGGGATAATTCCTTCGTCTATTGAATGTTGATAAATTTAATGAAAAAAGGTTTACATGTAGTCAGAGAGATATGAAATAATTTTCTTGCTTTTTTTTTATTTATTTTTAACTGTAGGAATAACCAAACAAAATGTTTAATGAATATGGAGCAAGGACAAACCGAGAAAAAGTTTCATATAATCACAACTAGCCTACTTTACTTTATCCTACTTAAGAATATCTCTTGAAATTTACTAATATAATGTCGTACGACCTTATACCAAGTTTCAAGGAAGAAAAGTATACGCAACTCGGTCGTAGGAGTTTTTATAGAGTTTATTTTCAATAAATGTATGAAAATGGATATAATGAGCTGTTTATGTAATTTTTTACTCTTGCTCTTTTTCTTTTCCGTTTGACGGTCCTTGGCAGTCAATACAGTAACCAACATGCTTAGCTTATCCAGTCAAATCTAATTTAAGCTAGCTGACTCTATTTTCACAAAAAAAAATGTTTAGATCTTCTTGCTTAATACCGCCACCTTTCATTTCATGCGAATTCGAAGATCATATAGGTCCCGCCTATTGTGATTCATTCGATCTACATTCCACAATCGGACCCATTGAAAATTAATCTTACTCACTCGAACTATGCCAATGTCAACTCGCTAATCTTGGATTTGAAGCTTCTTTGACTATTATTAATAGAATATTATTATATTATTAATAGAATAGAATAAATATCCCCAAAATACCTTCCTAGTTAAAGGTTCAAATACAATGGAAAATCAAAGAGGATAACTTTCGTTATTTTTTTTTTTTGTCGTAAGATTGTCGTGCGACAAAAAAATTTGTGACGCTGTTTTGTTAATTTTCTATAGTAGTACTAACTTGACTGTCAAGTAAACACTACCACACGGGAAAAATAATCAAATCCAATAAAAAATATAAAAGGGTTTCTTGTTTTTTTGTCGTAAATTTGTCGTGCAACACAAACATTTGTCGCACAATTTTCTTTAAATAATTTGAGTAGACAGTCAAGAAAGCACTACTGCAAAAGAAAAAAAATCAAACCAATCGAAAACTAAAAAGTGTAACGGAAGTTTTTGTCGCTTTTGTCACGCGATTTATTTTTTAAATATCCCCGAAATACTAATTTGACAGTCAAGTAAACTTTACCACCCTATTAATAATATAAAATCCAATGATAAATAAATGAGGATAACTTTCGTTCGTTTTTTTGTCGTGCGACAAAAAAAAATAATCACGCTATTTTTTTCTTTTTGAATTCCCTAGAAGTGCTAGCACTACCACACGAGAAAAAAAATCAAATCCAATAGAAAATCTGAAAGGATTTTTTGTTTTCTTTTTGTCGTAAATTTTTCGTGCAACACACAAATTTGTCGCACAATTTTTTTTTAAATAATCTCTAGAAATGATCATTACACAGTCAAGTTAGCACTACCGCAATAGAAAAAAAATCAAACAAATCAAAAATTAAAAAGAGTAAGGGAAGTTATTTTCGTTTTTTTTGTCGTTAGTGCAAGTAAAAATAATTGTCGCGCGATTAATTTTTTAAATAACCACTAAACATCTATATGGCAGTCATGGAAACCACTCTGGTTAAAGGATCTTATCTAATGGAAAATTAAAAATGACAACGCAAATAATTTTCGTTTTTTTGTCGTAAATTTGTCGTGCAACAAAAATCGCACTACTTTTTTTTAAATAATCCTTTCTAGTGCTAACTTTACAAGCTAAATTAGCACTATCACGCATAAAAAAAAGTATCAAATCCCATCGAAAATTCAGAAGACGGAAATTATAATTGTCGCTTTTTTATCGTAAATATGTTTCCAAAAACTAAAAAAAATTACGCTTCATTTTTTTTTTAAATAGCATTGAAATCAAAAGCAATGGAGAATCAGAAAGGATAACGCAAACAAATTTAATTTTTTTTTTTCGAAAATTTGTCGTGCGACAAATTTATTGTCCATTAAGGAGGTGCTGTTTTCGGTGGTGAAAACCAAGCACATTGATTATAAACGTTTGACAGTTTCTTAGTAAATATTTCGTTGATTGTTTAAATTTGGCGCTTATCGATCCAATAGCAAATTTGGCTGCAACAAGTTCCTAAGTCCAAAATGTTGCTCGAGTGTTTTCTATCGATCAGAATGAAGTTAATTGACTAATGGACTTTGACCCTTATAAATTCTGAACTGGAAAGATTGTGCTTTTGTCAAGACATTCAATTATTCCACCAACATTTTTGTCGAAATATTCTAGAACGATTTTAACAACGCGACTTAACTGAGGCACTTGCTGGGTTGAGAAGCTTCTTGAAGCAATTTTTGCTAGTGTCATCTTTAAGCTAATGCTGGCGAATTTCATTCTAATGTGGAATGCTTACATGATATACGTTCTTATTTTAAGCAAACCTTTCGTTGAAAAAATTATATATTATTTCCTCAAATTTTGTAGCTTCTTTTTTTTTATTAATTCATATTATCTGCAGATTTAAATTGCAAAATAAATGTTTTGAATTTACATCAAAACTAAGCGAAGCTTAAATTTAATTTTACATATAAAAAAACATTCTTTCAAGTAACTTCATGATCCTCCTAAAGACAATAAGATCTAAGTTCACCCATTGAACATGCCTTCTTGCAGCATTCGTCAGCAATTCCAAATCTCCTGCGGCGACTTTTGGCCAAAGAATTTGCCTCGAATTGCGAAATGAATGGAAATCGACCAAATGGGATTTCATCTTCCATGTCATTATAATTATAATCCAATGGTTCAACTTTAAAACAAATTATTTATTTAAATAATTATTGATTAAGGACATCAAGTAAACTTACTCGACTTTTTTGTCTTTGTTCCGAAACCATTTTCACAAATCAAATTTAATGTATCGGGTAATTTTTTTCCACACAACTTTTGAACTCCATCACAAGATGGCGTAGTTATACAAAATATCAGCAAAAAACATAACCAATTTAAATTAAAAAGGATCTTCAAAGATGGAGACGACATTATTAAAACTTGTTTAAATAATTATTATTTGCAGATAAAGCTGTATGATGTTTATTCAACTAAAGATGAATCAATTCTAATTCTCTAGTCATGTTTTCTTGGGGTATTTATACTATGGGAATAAGTAAAAGGTTAAATAATTTTATTCCAGGAATTTGTTAGAATCACTAAGCATGTCCCCCACATATTACAAATATTTGCAATTCAAATATTCTTTGTGACCTCTTTTAATTATTCAGTTAAACTTCGCGAACGATAGGATTTATTTGAGTAAATGGGTTATTAAATTTCTCCATATACATGTTCTTTAGTTAGTAATTATAAGCAGTTTAAACACCCTAACCTCAGATTCTTTTCAAGGAATTTATTCTTAAGGCGTCATTTGTCTAGTCGCTTCTAGAAAGCTTAGCAGTATAGTGTCGGTGTTGAAGATTACATAATCGTCCTTATTTTCCTCATCTCAAAAGATTTAACAGAGTTTAAATATTTGGGAAAAACATGTCATCAACTTTTCAGTCAAATTATAAAAATAGATATAATTCTTCGAATTACGTCTATTTCGAAAATTGGTTGAGTGAACGTGGGGTGAATGTGCCAAAAAGCAAGTAAGTTCTAAGGAACAAAATTAAACATTAATAACTTTTTTACTCACTTATGTGGGATTTACAGTGAGGGGTGCTTCTAGTTCTATATTTATAATAATAGCTATTTGTTTGCAGTTTTCTGCAGACCTTTAGCTTGCTGTTCCCAATTTTCTTAAGCCTTACATTGGTTGCCTCTGTTACTTGTCCCATCATCTGGTTTGACGTCAATAATTACTAAACGGAGTGGAGACTGGAGCATTGATGTTCATCGGTTCTACATTAATTTTGTTGATCAGAAGCCCATTGCTGAGTTTAGCTTGTAGAATTCATGGTTACATCTTCTTAGAAGGTGTTGTTTTGCTAATATACACAAGCCGGAGTATCAATTGGATATGAGAATCTTAACTCAACAAACATAATAGTCGCGTGAGAGATTCTATGCTTCAGCACCAAACACTAACAATAGGATAATAAGTGTTTTGTTCAGTATTTGCTTGATTTTTTTTCGGAAGTAAGCGAGATGATTGATGTTCGCCTGATTCCTGACTTTCTGATAATGTTTGTCGATTTAACAGCAGTATATGAACTGCTGTTAAATCGGCAAACATTATCAGAAAGTCAGGAATCAGGCGAACATCAATCATCTCGCTTACTACTACACAGATTTAGAGCTCAACTAAAGTTACCAATACTTCGTGTTTTATTAGTCGGGTTCTTTTTTTTAAGAAGAATACAATTATGAATCATCTAATTGGCGCAGTCGCACGAAACCATTTTCTGGTTGTACGAAAGATTATTAAGACTTGCATTAAATTTTGACGAAGCAGCAAGTATTCTTCAGCGATTCTCTCATTTATGGAATGTATAAGATTTGGAAGGGAAAGACAGCTAGACAGTCGGCGGCGTCGAAGATAACCCAACATTTCATACCGTTTATGGTGATATGGTTATCAAATGCGGTGAAGAACATGCCGGGAGTTAAAAGCTGATGTCACATACCATGAAGATCTTTGAACGTGTATTGAATGGCCGCTAGAGAAAAATAATTAGGCTATCATCTAATGACCAGTGCGGGTTTGTTTCGGGCAAATTAACCACAGATGCAATCCAGAGTGTAAAAGTCAGAATGGAAAATCACCGCTATTCCTCAAGCAACGTGCATGCTGTGTTTGAAGATTTTAAAAAAGCGTTCCACCGACAACCACGAGATCTGATAAGGGGGGCCCCTGAGGCAACGGGGAGTTCCAGAAATCTCGTGCGGATGATGATGTCAAAACAAAGGTAACATGCAATGCAGGAGTTAACGAAAATTTCTCAATCAAAGCTGGAGTACAGCAAGGAAGCGTCTAGAGTCATTTCCTCTTTATAACAGTTTTTGACTATCTACTTGAAGACAAGGTGAGAGACCCGAAAATGACTCAGTTGTTCTTTGCTAACCCTGGAGTCAGCATAAGTGAAACTGATTCATCCTTGCAACGTGCAGTTGGTATCGCGTAAGCGTCCAAAAAGACAGAAAATCAATGCTGTCCATTTTCTGATCCATCCAGGCCTATTCTGGGAATTTAATTGAATGGAAAAGTGCTTTCAAGTACGAAGAGTTTAAAAATCAATAATAAAGCGTCCTGTGATGACTACATAAACCATTTCGTAATCGTTGGTTAAATGAAGTGGCGTGGGAACTCTGCCATCTTTTGTTACTGAAAAATGTGCCTAAGCTGCAAGGAAAACTCTACACAACAGTTTAGTATGTCCAGCGCTTAAATACAGTTCACAATGTTGGACAATGTACATAAAGTATGAGTGCAAATTGACGGCAACTCCGATGAAGATGATTCGCATGACAGCAGGAGTAACAAAGCTAGATCGAAAAGATCCGAAGAAGCACGACAAACTTACCTGGTACTGTCATGTACTTAGAAGAGACACTGAGAACCCCGCCCAATAGACACTTTCATACAACGTTCCGGTCTGGCACAATCGCGTAAGAGGAAAAAACAAATGCAGCGACACCAGCACTAAGTTTGCCTCAGACATCGAACAATCCAATGACCGGGAGCTTGCCGACATTTTCTGAGGTCAACCCGACAAACCCGACAAGCATGTCAGTAGGTGAAATGGGGAAGTGGGATAGGTGTGATCTCATTCGAGATCATATACGAAGAGGAAAATGCTGGGAGTTTAAAGCTTTTAATTTTTTTAATGTTCTTTATAATTAGCGACCGAAAGCAGCTTTTAGTTTTTGAAGAACTCAATTCCACGCGGCTATTGATTCCTTTTTGGACGTGCTATCAAGCTCGGAGTTAAATAAGCCCCTTAAACCATACTTGAGCGAAGTGTCCTCACTCCTCTGTTGTCAACAAATCAATTTAACTGATTAAAAGTTTCAGAAAGAAATTTGTTGATAAAAATGGGGAAACAAAACAAGTTGAAGACACAACGGACCCCTGAGGAGTTGTTAAGCTTAATGTTCAGCAGTCTGCTTTCGTGGCAGAAGATGGCTATTCAAACTACACGGTGAATTTATTGCCACGAAAACAGAACTGCTGAACATTTTGGAGACGCTTTTCAAGATATTTTTTTTTCAAATGTCAATAAATTAGAAGTTACAACCGTTTACATAAATGACCTTTGAAAGAACGAACGTAGATAGTAGAAGGGAAAAAGATTCTATTTTTTCTCGATGTTATAAACTAAACTCGAAAACCCTGCTTACATTCAGAAATTCTTTGTGCTTCATGGCGAAACCATAAGAAGCACAAGAAAATAACCTTGATGTCACTAACGTCTAACCACGGTCTGCGCTGTGACAATTGTCCAATTTAATATAGTAATACAAACGTGACTAGATATCAATTGCAAAAAAAAAAAAGAAAATAAATAAATAAAACGTTGTCGTTGAGTAAAGCTTGATGATAAAAATAAACTTTGTGAAAATGTGAACGACAACGAGTGGAATTATTTGTTTATTCCGATTAAATGATTTTATTTTCATTTTAAAATTAAACTCGAGCTTATTTAAGTCGAGGCGTCACCATTCCCAAAATCATCTTTAAAGGCATTCCAGCAATTTCCTCTACCTCCCACGGCGGATGAATGGTATGAATGAGAAGCATCGTTCGCATTCGCACGAATGAAGTTCCAAAGTACCAGAACGACTCAAGTTAAAATAAATAAAATAAACAAAAAAAAAAACACCGAATCCTGTGAAAAAAGAAAATGAATCCTGTCAAGCACACTGTACTGTGTACAGTATACACACATACACAGTACACGACTAAGCAAGTATTTTTTTCAACAATTTTTTTGGTTCTTCCTGTCGATCTGCCATTGTATTCGTATGTCTGTCGCATCTTCACCAAATATTTTCCTGTTCGGCAGGAAGTACTTTTTCATTGCGTGTCTCCCAATAAAGGATATAGTTTTTGGGTGGTGGTAGTGTTATATGGGGGGGAGGTCAGAGGACAACCTTTCGATTAAGTCTGAGTAGAACTCAATGAGATTGAAAGCATTGCTTTCAGTGTGTATATTGCAACATGAATAGGAAGCTCTATACGGAAGGTAATTGGATATTGAGGTAGGTAAGGTGAATATGAGGACTATTCGTACGCAAACATACCTACTGTTATCTATACCTATATAACACATCCCTCAGAGATGGATCACGTTTTGATAGGGAAAAGCTGACAAACTGTCAAAGTACAAGTTACACTCGTGTTTTTGTGCGAGGATTCTCATTTCACACAACCAAAGCCATCGAAGTTGGTGTTATTGATACGTGCGTTCTTCTACATGTAAAGCGGAAAAGTCCCAACAGAACTTGCATGATATTGGGGGATGTTAATTGGTTTTGAATAAAAGTGTTCAGTGGGGTAGAAAGCAAATAAAATGCACGACTGAATTGTATGAGATATCGTTATAGGAAAGAAAAGAATTCCGGAGTTGTGAGACTGGGCATTGCGGATGTATTTTGAAAGTTTATTTGATTTCAACTTTATTTCTATATGCAGAGGTTTTGTAAAATCTCTATAATTCCTATGCAGAAACCCAAGTACAAAATTGTGACAAAAACAAAACTTTTTGGCCATTGGAATCTCAAGTTGTGTTGCTTTCTGTTGGTATAAACCAATGACCCCAATAAACTGAACTGGTGCTATCCCGAAAAGATACTGCCTCTTCACAAGTATCTTACGAAGATAAGCCCACAAACACAATTATATTTTGATAAACATTCCAGATCATTCCAGGAGGATGATGTATTCAAGATGAAGCCTACCTTCCAGAACCAAAAACAATTGTCAGAGCTATAAGAATGTATCACACACGTAACAGACAGGCTAAAACCCAATTCTCAATTTGTGACAAACATTTACAAGACGCAATAAAAACACGGTTTTTGCTTAAAATATCACAATTGTTTTTCGGACAGCCAGCAAAGTTCAGGTTTCTTCATCTTCTTCTTCTTTTAAACTTTCCTCTCCAAGCATTCTAAGTTTTGTTAGGATCTCGTTCTGGCCGTATTCTACTGCGAACTTCCACTTGCAGTTGGATTCGAAGGTCATACAGGCGAAAGCATTGCTGTTCGCTCTACATGGCCCAACTCTTAGATCTGTTGTATATTGTATTATTCCGATTGTAAACATTATTACAAAAAAAAAAACCGTGAAGCTCGCCGTTGACTCTTTTTAGCCCACACATTATCCAAACATTGTTGGACCGAAAATCAAACGCATTGATATTTTGCTCAAACCGACCAAGCATTTTTCTTCCCGACATCTTAGAGAAAAAGTAAAATGATCGAGATTTGAGTGAAGTCTTTGTTACCCAGTTCTTTTCTTAGTCTGAATACTTAAGCGATAAGAGAGATTTATCATATGCATTTAATTAAAAAGCTGTGTTTCGTTATAGCAACCTAACAGTAGGGGAGCCCAAGAGGGGATTTCGGGATTTACTCGAGCGCGGCAGATTAACATAAAGGGGGATACATTGCACCCGGTTGAGTACCTCCAACTTATATAAGCTTTCTATACAGTGACGCGCGTCCATGATAGCTCGTCAGAAAAGAAAAAAAAAATCGATAGTTCAATTTACTGATTTACTCAAGCGTGTCAGAATTTTGTTTTATTTTGAAGGAAATTATTCAAGGATGTCAAAAAAAAATCTGTTTCAATTCTTTAGAAATGGCTGAGGTGCCAGCTCTCCCTCTACAATCCCTTATACACCTTGAATGAGTGGATATGAATTTATTTTTAACTTGTAAAATTATAACTTTTCAATTTACAAAAAAGGTGATTTTGGTCTGATGCATTCAAAAACCCAATTTCAAGAATTATTTTTTAAAGGAAATTAAATTCTAAATCTATAACTTGCTCCAATGATTTTTTTTTTTTTTTTTTGTGAGATTAACATTTTGGAAAATATGACGGACTGTTTAATGAAAAATATGAGCAAATCACAACTTTTTGTAATTTGCCTATTTTGCGATGCGTGCAGCTCGGGAATGATTGGAAATTGAAAACAATGATTAGGACACATCTTTTAGAAAAAATTATGGGCTTTAATGTATTCTCAGGAATTTTTTCCCTACGACGTACCATTTCCGTGGTATAAGCGTAAGTCCCAAAAAGGGGATCTTTATACCCCTCCCCCGGCTTACCTCCCAGATGTCAGGACTTTTGGTATGTTAAATTCTTAAGTACCCTGAACAATATTCCGAAGGAATGGTTTAGATCCCTGCTCACGCACTCTACAACCCCTTTTAAGCTATTCATTTAATGGACTAATTCTATTTTCTGTGAATTTTATTTGTCATTTTCAGTCATTAAAAAAAAAGAATTTTTTTGAAACCGTCAGATTAAGTAAACCCCTTAAAATAATCGCCAGGTTAAGGTTCAAGACGACGAGGACATCAAGCTTAACCATATGTATAAAAATCTGACGCGCTCGAGTATTTCCAAATGGCTATTTTTTTTTTGCATTTTTCAAAAGGTCACCACGAGCTTGCGTCATTTCCGAAACGTTAGTCTTTGAAATTGGAGCTTTTCTTTGGTTCACTTAAAATCCCCTCTGAAAATCTGACGAATAAATTTTTTTACCATTTTTACCAAGGAAAACGCCTATAAAATTTTTTTTCTTTCTTAGATCTAATCTTAGAAATGGAATAGATCCCAACGACGCTCAAGTAAATCTCCATTTAACATCGTGGGGTCCCCTACTATAAGAATCGAATGCTGACAAACACACCAGTCCAAAGAAACATTTAAAAACTATTAAGAAAATAAATTTCTGAAACATTTATAAATATAAGAAAATATATCTTAAATGTTTTTAAAATGTTTTTATAATGCTCCCTCCCATTGTCTAAACGTCTTGATTAACATTTCCGAAATGTTTCTGAAATGTTTCTCTATTTTCAGTTCACGACACAAAATGTGTTTCATTTATTTTTCATTTTGTTTTATTTTCATTTTGTGGACGCTTGATGAACATTTGTAGAATGTTTCTTTCTTTCAAATTCACGATAGAAAACATTCAATGTTTCATTTAATTTCAAAAACATTCAGTAAGAAAGCATTTCTGAAATAATTCTAAAAAAAAATATAATGCTTCTGTTGTCTGGACGCTTAATAAACGTTACTCAGATGTTCCTGAAATATTTCTCTGTTTTCAATTCACGATAGAAAACTTCAATGGTTCATTTCATTTGAGAAACATGAATATTCATTTAATAAGAAAGCATTTCTGAGTTTTTTCTAAAATGTTTTTATAATGCTTCCATTGTCTTGACGGTTGATGCCCATTTCTAAAAAGTTTCTCTGTTTCCAATTCACGATAAAAAACATTCAATGTTTCATTTCATTTCAGAAACATTCATTAAGTAAGAAAGCATTTCGGAAATGTGTTTAAAATGTTTTTATAATGATTCTAATCTGGACGCTTGATCAACATTTCCGAAATGTTTCTGAAATGTTTCTCTGTTTCCAAACCACGATAGGAAACTTTGAATGTTTCATTTTATTTCAGAAAAATTTTGAAATTTCATTACCTAAATAAAAAAAAAAATCTTAATTGTTTCTAAAAATGTTTTTATAATGATTCCATTGTCTGGACGCTTTGTTTCTGAAATGTTGCTCTTTTTTCAAGTCACGATAGGAAACTTTCAATGTTTCATTTCATTTCAGAAACATTCATTAAATTAGAAAGCATTTCGGAAAATTTTCTAAAATGTTTTTATAATGATTCTGTTCTGGACGCTTGATTAACATTTCCGAAATGTTTCGATGGGAAACTTTCAATGTTTTATTTCATTTCAGAAACATTTATGAAATAAGAAAACATGTCTAAAATGTTTCTGATGTTTTTTAATGATATCACATATGTACTTGTATCGAGATTTGACAAATGTTTTCTTTTAGATTACACTCCAATTTTAAAGAATGCTCTTCAAAATAATGTTTAAGAGGTTGCATAAAAGTATATCCTTGTCTGACTTCTTTATTGACACTAAAGATATGCTATCATTGCAGCTTAAATTTCGACGCAATTTCGTTGTGTCCATCGACTTCGCTTCTTGTGTCCATTTCGATACAATGCGTTGTAGACTTTTATGATCTTCAACCACATTGATAAAGAGGACTGATCAGGTCACCCAAAACGGCACATGAAATCTAGTATCCGATTTCAGGTTAGAAAAGTGTGATGGATAAATTATATATTAAATTGAATAAGATTGGAAACGGAAACTATCTTCTCGCAAATTATAATGAACATAATTCTTTTAATTATAAAGTCCCCTGTAACATAATGCAAATTGTTAAGCTGTCCTCCCACGAACTGTTACAACCCCAATTACAATTTCTTATTTTCTGTCCACAAACCTGGAATAAACTTTTATCACTCTTATCTCTCAAAACAGTAGCAATAAACGTTAACCTTAAAAATTCGTAAAATTGTTTCTATATATTTTTATTTCCCATCTATATGGCAATCATGAATATTACAATCAACGAAATTTTTCGTTCATTATTTTTTTCTGTTTTAGTTATTGCCATTTTGTGTTTGTGTTGTTGCCTGTTAAATTTACAATTTCCCGTAAATTCTTTGCTACCATTTTCCACCTTTAATCCTATATACAGTAATTCAAAAATACGACGAGGATGCGACGAACGAAAACGAGAAGAGAACGATGAAATTTAAGCATTTTTGTAACAGCCAAGCAGCCATTTCGTCACAAAAATGTAATTTAATTTTTGCCATAAAATTTTCTCTCCACACTAAAATAATAAAAAAAAAAGAAAAATTAATTTACCTCGCACAGAATGAGGATAAAAGATGAAAGGAAACCATACCCAAGTTTGTAAGGATAACGCACCAGAGGAGCAGAGTGTAGTCGGCGTTGATATAGAGGTGGCAGCAACCAACACTGCCTGCTGCCACTGCCAACTCCAATAAAAGCGACACAACACCCACGAAAAGTGAGAAAGATTTTTATCCCTGAGCGATGCTCTGGAAGTCGGGAAAAACACGCTCGCAATAGCTTTCAAGAAAAAAAGTCTGCATTTTTTTTTTTTTAGCAAAAGATTAATAACTTGGCTTGATGGCCACCGATGACAATAAGCAGCAAAAGGATACT
Source organism: Baccha elongata (assembly GCA_951217065.1). Classification (NCBI taxonomy): domain Eukaryota; kingdom Metazoa; phylum Arthropoda; class Insecta; order Diptera; family Syrphidae; genus Baccha; species Baccha elongata. Next base: position 155,603,153 of record OX578272.1, read on the forward strand.
TTCACAGATGTAAAGATATTGCTGTATACATTTATGGTTTTATGCACGATGAAGATCTAACTCTGTGTTTAGATAGAAAAAGTGTATCTTTATCTAATCTAAGGTGGTGTCTTGCACTAATAGTAACGCAGATATGTATCTTTGACTTTTTCAACCAAAGGCAAGTATATTTAACTGGAGTAAACTTGCATGTAGATGATAGAAACGTGAAAAGAAAGAAGCATAAAAGAAATGCGCTCAACTTAAACAAGAGATTACGGAATACGTGAACCAAGAGCTGGAAGAAATATCTGAATCAGCTGCTCATGGAAACCTAGGTCCAAATGGTATTTAAAAAAATTGAGCAAACGCTTTCGTGTGTCCGATATGAACAATTTTTAAAGAAAAATTTGCAGCAAGTCGTTTGCACAAAAGATAACGTTTGATTATTTCAAAATTACCGCTGCGGAATTTTTCCCAAAAGTTTATAAGCAATGATCAAACAGAACTTCTTGTGGATGACGACAAATTATTTTCCAAGTGACGACGATAGTAGAGAGTGAAGAACTTTGACAGAAACAATTGGTATACACCAGGAGAGCGTCTTGAGTCCGTTACTTTTTATATCAGACCTTGGCTATATACTTAAATGTATAGTGACGGACCCGAAAGTGAATCAATTATTTTTAGCTGACAATGAAATCATTTAACATCCTTGCAACGAGAGAAGATATTTTGTTTAATTGATGATCAACATCAACTCATGCCCCATTATCTGTGAACATAAGATTCTTATTATGACTGTGCGAACAACAAAGGTTTTTGAAATAGTTCCGAATCATTCAACAGGTTTAATACCAATCAAAATTTTCTACTTAAATTTTTATCTGATATCAAATCTACGCCTTCTACAAACCCAAATTTTAGATAAAAATAAAAAGATATATACAATCAAAACTCAACCTAGGACTTTAGAGTCAAGGATACCATTACCCACGACAACGACATAGAATCTATTGAAGAAATTAGGGACAGAATACAAAGTTTGGGTAGGGTAAAAAACATAACCCAATATTTATTAAATTCTGTTTACTATACGAAGGACACAAATTTAATACTTCCATATTTCTTTTTAAGTATATAATGATTACCACTTGAAAAATATCCTTTTTCAAATTGTCAATATTTATCGAAGGGCTTAGGACTAAATGCTTTTGGCCCTGGTGCCGCATATCAAAAAAAAAAAAAAAAGGACGAATAAAATTTTGAATTTTGGTAAGCAAAAAAGAAACGATTTTATTTTATCATCGTCGTCGTGAGCTAAAATAATTATAATTAATTGACATAAAACACTGGACAGCGGAATTATAAGTTTTTGTGAGTTTCCGGCATCAGGATTTGAGATTAATGAGGAAAGGAATGTTTTGTGCGTCTACATTGCGTAACCAGCTGTGCTGTGGTGTTTGTAACCAACCGTATTGTTCTTGTCATTTATGGTTGTGGACGTATTAAATCTGGACATAATATAACGTTCCATCTACCCTATATCATTTTGGCTTCCAGTTTTTTGTTTGTCCGGATGGTTGTCCCTTATTTTAATTTTTTTTTTTGAGGAAGACATTTAATTAGAGTCAAATATGCGAACGCATTTTCCGGAGTATAAGTGAATGGGATTTGTGTTGATGAAGGGAAACAAAAATTAAAACCAAAAGCGTTTGTGATGTTTCAAAGCCCGACGATGACACAGTTTGATGTTTTTTTTTGTTTTTATATTTACTATAGGAAATAAATGCAAATTAAAAATGATTTTGTCAACGTTCTCATAAAGTTTAAATTATGTTTGCAAAGAGGGGGCAAAATGTTTGATGAGATCTAATGACATAATCGACGGAGGAAACAAGCTGGGCATATTTCACTTGCTCTATCAAGTGTCAATGTTTTCTGAAGCTAATTTGATGATGAAAATGTATTTATTGATGCCAAAAGAAAAATCAGTTTGTAAAGGAATTCATTTTAATTTAACTTGATGAATCCATGTAAATGTAAGTGTTTGAATAATTTGTAAATAATGGAGGTAAAGTTTAATGAAAATAGCCCAAGAATCTGTGTTCGTAATTTTTAGGATTTAGGTCCATATGATATTTATTATACTACTTTTTCTACGTCTACTCACACTTCTACTTCTAGTTTAATTAAACTCTTAATTTTAATTTTAGTTTTAATTAAAATTTTTATTTTTAAGTTTAATTTTAGTTTGATTTTAATTTACATTTAAATTATATTTGCAATTTTAGTTTAATTTTAATATTATGAAGTTCGTTGTCGCCATATTAAACTTTTTTTTACAAACCTACATCCACAATATAAATTTAGTGTCCAATATATCATTTTTGATGCATCTATACTATATAAGAGCTTCACTGTCATCATACAAAATAAATTTTAAGACCCCTGAATCCACAATTATTTCGAGAAAAACCAAGGAGACGCTATACAAAACACTAATCATCTCGATCCTGCTATATGGCTCAGAAGCATGGACCCTTTCCCAATCTGATGAAAGCTCCCTTGATGTTTTCGAGGGAAAAGTCCTACGAATGATGTATGGTTCTGTTTGTGTTGATAGAGAACACAAAATCTGGCGGAAAAGCTACAACTACGTGCGACATAAGCCTGTACAAAAAAAACTTGGTTTTTAACGCTTAAATTGACTGGGATGCATGTGAACCGAATGGACACCGATGTAGTCTTTAACGCCAGACCAGAGGAAAGGAGACACCAGGGCAGATCCATCTTCAGCTTCGTTTTAACGACCAAGTGAAAGGAGATCTTCAATGACTTGGTATACGTAACTGGGGCCGGCAGGCTAGAGATCGAGCCGGCTGGAGAGGCTTAATTCTTGATTCCAAAGGACACCCAGACCTGTAGAGAGCCAGCTAAAGTAATGTTAGAGTCCTCAATAAAGAAAGGGAACGACTGGTTCGCACGAACTTTCTCTTGGGGCAAGTTACTAGCGTGTAAACAAATTTCCAATTTTTTTTAATTGCAATATAAATAAGGCTAAAATTTCGTCGAAATCGGTGTAGCCGTTTAAGATATATTCGGTATCAAAAAAGTACCGTTAATAATCTTCTCCGGGTAAAAAAATTTAAATGAAAGACATAACTGTTGGCAACAAATTCAGCATAAATTTTTTTTAAATTGATCGGATTTTTTTCGAAAAAAAAAAACACATTATAAAATTTTTTGTCTGTCTGTCTGTTTGTCCTCGCTTATCTGGAGAACGGCTGGACCGATTTTGACGGGACTTTCACTGAAAACCTACCTACCTAGAGGGTAAAAAAGGCAATTTAAATTACTCCCTAGGAGGCGCTCGGGTCGCTTTTTTTTGCAAACTCTTATATATGAACCGATCAGATACTGGACCGATTTAAGTAGGACTTTTACGGACAAATAGCTGTTGTTGTAGGGAGTAACTTATGAAGTAAATTATCCCAAAGATGGCGCTGGGGTAGCTTTTTTTGAAAACCCTTATATATATGAGCTTAAAAGCTTTTGGCAAAATGTTGGACCAATTTGATTATAGTTACTTTTTCGAAATCAATGCTTTCTCCCGGGTAACAGCTAGTTTACTAAAAATCTACAGAACTGGAGAGAATTTTCAATTTACCGCCAAATAGAAAAGTCTTGATGAGATAAAACTCAAACTAATAAATCAAAAACTTATCAAGGCTTTGATAACTTAAGCTCCCTCTTGGTCAGTTTCTCGTTTGTAATTTGCACTTGACACAAAAAATGTTGTACCATCTCTTGAAATTCTTTCATTGACCCATATAGAGACCACTTAAGAACCAAAATCATCCCTTATATATCAGCCCTCGTGTCCAAATCTTGATTAATAGTTTTAAGTAATGGGAAAAATTTATTTGTACAAAATAAATAAAAGGATATAAAGATAGATTATATATATATAGAAAAGCTCAAATTAAACTAAATCAACAAACTAGAGCAATTCTTATGTAGCAATGGCGTACATTTTCCTCAACTGCATCACCCAAAACACCACTACCATTTTACATTGGTAATAATTCATTGCGGTTAGCTCCCTGGAGCCACCCAAACCCTCTCTTCTATATATAAGTGATACCTTCTGTTGTTCCTGCAGATCCTTAGCGAACATTTAAACAGAGTCCAACACGAAGTTAAGGTGTGGTATCTTTGGCACCCATGGGAACAAAGAAAAAAAAATGTGAATAAGTGCAATTGCGGATGCTAGGGTTTTTTTTTACGAAAAAGTAACAGTATCTCTGGAGAGCTTATCCTGGAGTGAGTTGAATCCAGACATCACACATTTATCCACCGCAAACAAAAAAAAATCATCAGTCTCTATATAGAGGATCTCACGAAAAATAACTAATTATTCAACGGTAATTAATTGTCCATTAGAGCCAAAGTGAGTGTAGGAAAGTGTTTTTTTTTTTCCTGATGGCAGTTAGAAAATTATCTCAAGAACTTGCAAAGTTGTTTGATGCATATGAAGGAAGACAAAAAGAAATTACACGTTAAGAAGGACTATAAAGTGATATTTTTTCTTTCAGGGAATACTCGAGGGACATGGTTTGGTCCTAATTTGTAGCCTCATTGATTTAAACATCTTTGGTCAGCAAATAGGAAAATCACCATAGCCTGGCTTCCTGGGTGGTCTCTAATATGTAAATTTATGTTTTTTTTTGTCATTATACTTAAGTCTGAGTTAGGGAGAGGTTGAGAAAAGAAGCAGAACAAATTTGCTAAAACAAAGAAAAGGTATGCGAATATTTTGTTATCTTTAGGCGGAATATACATCTCTCTCACTCTAAGGACATTTCATTAAGAGTCGTTATGCAAATTAATGCAGAAGTTTAAAAAACACACCAAGCAGGTGTTCACCAGAACCAACGCCAACAAGACGAGGATGCGAGCCCGCACCGCATTTCCCCGATGGAGACAAATTTCATTTAGGTACACAGGATGGCTCTGGTGATAAAGGAAAAGGAACACTTTTCCCAGAAAACATGGTTGGTGATGGTGTGTTGGTTGATAGGAGATGAATTCACCGCCTTCCTGAGGGAAAAAGTTTCCGTTTTTAATTACTCCTTCAGTGTGAGCGGTCGTTGTCCGTCAGATGGTTGCGGCTAGAGATGCGGTGAATGTCTTTTGGCTGACATGCGACCTTATTTTTTTTAGCGTTGCTATCCATCCTGGTGGTGTCCGCCTTTCGGTCGATATGCCCAGTATCACAAACAAGTTACCACATTCTCATTTGTTGTAGATCCATTTTCGAAAAAGAAGACAGCTCGGTAGACGACGAGGAAGTGATGGAGGAGGATTTTGTTGGAAAAAAGTCCCTACCGATAGACACTGCCACCACAGAACCAAACACCGGCTAAAGAATGACTTCTAATGGTATTCAGGATTCTTTCTCGTCCTAGCAGCTGTAATTTCACATTCCCTTCTATTTCCTCTCTTCTCAGGGTCTTTTGTTGATTGTCACTTTTATATATATATATTTTTTTTAATAAGTTTCTTGTATCTTGACATTAGCAAGGGCAAGTAAGAGAGTCGAGGCAAGCAGCATCGGCGACGGCGGCGGCGGTGCGGCTTCGGTTTGTGGTTCTAATTTTAGTGTGGGGGTTGGAGGTTTTCATTATCGATTCTTTATATCCCATGGCCGGGTTGGTTTGCGGCTTTTATTTAATTTTCTTTTAGCATCCTTTGCAAGTTACTATATGGAATTTTCAAACACAGGGATGCTGCTGCTAACCCATGCTCAGTGTGCTGATGGAAGAATATCTCAAGCAGCTTTGCGAATCTTAATCTAAATCTATATAGATTAAGTTGCACAATTGGAAAGGATTTTGGAAGAATTTATCAAGCAACATAATTCCAAAATAATTGACGCCTACTGGCAGACCATGTAAACACAAAAAGATATCCAAATCGATAAGGGAGTCAGTAAGAAATTGAGAGGTAAAATGTTTTAGCTTATTATTGCCTGTCGAAGGGATTTTGTACGGTTTGTTGTGGTATTCTTTTTTGAAATCATGACAACAAAATCAAAGAAAAGTCTTGTTTAAAGTTTATCGGAAATAACTTCGTTTGGAATTTTGTTCGTAGATGTTAAAAATATGGTTTCTGTTGGACTTAAGAAGGGATTAGGAAGAAGAAGAGTTATCGACATATCGTAGGAAAGAAAAGATGGATGATAAGTATAAAAATGATGATTCCCTATACAAAGTTATACAGAAAGATTTTGGAGCCCTCTTTCTCTCGACTCTGGAGAATGCTGACTTCTCAGGAAGAAGAAGAGAGTACGAGAAGCGAGCGGTCGAGTTTATTGAGGATTGTATCGGCAGGAGTGATGTAAGAAAATTCTACCAGAAGGTAAAAAGATCTACCCCAGGCTTCAAAGCCAGAACGGAAGCCTGCGAGATGAGAGGGGGAATATGGTAGATAGTATTCAGTCAGTGCTGAGGATCATTTGAGAAAGACCATTTTTCTAGACATTCAGCTTCAAGGTGACTAATTCCAACTATGAGATGTGGACAAAAATGTTGACCATCATCCTAAATGAAGTGCGCTTAGCCAAGTGCGCGATTGCCAAGCTAAAATCGAATAAAGCTTCTGGTCCAGACGGCTTACCAGATAAATAGTTTAAAATTGCAGGAGATGTGTTGGTAGGGAACATGCACAAACTCATCTATAAAATATTGTCGGAAGAAAGTATGCCCGATAAATGAAACCTTGTCATAAGAGACGATCTGACATGCACCAGCTACAGAGAAATTAGCCTCCTAAACGTCGCTTATAAAATCTTGTCAGCTATCCTGTGTGATCGCTTAAATTAATTGATATGATTGGGCCCTATAATAGTGTTGTTTTAGGCCAGGAAAGTCAACCGTCGATCAAATGTTCACACTCCGACAGATTTTGTAAAAAATCCAGGTATATCAGATCGATACCCACCACCTCTTTATCGATTTCAAAGTCGCGTATGATGACGTGGATAGAGACGAATTTAACAGAGACATATCGCATCTCGGCATCTCGCTTACTCTGTCAAAGTCGGTAAGAACACCACCGAACTGTTAGATATAACTTGGAAGAAGTCAAGGACTTTGTCTACCTGGGATCCAATATAACAACGCAGAATGCCATCAGTGAAGAATTCAAACAAAGAATTACACTTGCCAATCGCTGTTTCTTCGGGCTGAGAAAGCATTTAAGTAGTAAGGCTCTTTTTCATACAACTATGGAGACGTTATATAAGACCTTGATCATCCCGATCCTGCTATATGGGGCGGAAGCATGGCCGATAAAAGACTCGGATGAGAGAAAGATTCTTGGAATGAATTTTGGCCCTGTGTGTATCAAAGGAGTATGAGGAATTTCAATGACGAGCTATACGGCGATATTAACCTGGTCAAGAAGCTAAAAGTACACCAGGTGAGATGGCTGGGTCATGTGGAGCGTATTGACACCAACGCAACAGCCCGACGAGTCTTCGAGTCCAATCCGGATGGTTTACGTAGTATTGGAAGGCACCCCAAAGATGGCGCACATATATGGAAACGATCTCAGCCAACTTGCGTTGCGAAACTTGCTAGCTGGACAGACTTGTTGGTTCAGGCCGTAGTCCATCCTGGACTGTGAGCGCCATCTGTAACATAAATACTTTATTATCGTTTCAACAAGTGGCCCTTAGTTAATCTCGATTAAATAAGTATTTATGTAGTTTTTTTTACTTAAGCTGGTTTCTGTTTTTTTGGAGTCAGTAATAAGCCCTTCAACCCGGTATACCAAGTCTTTGAGTATCTCCTACTTAACAGCCACTGAACTTAAGATCTGGTCTTTCTTTGTTTCTCTTTTTCATTTGGTTTGACGTTGAGACGTCCATGTCGATTCGCTCTACATGCCCCTTGCAATTGCAATTTAATCGTCCTTTTTAAAAGGGACTTATCTCGCTATACAGCACATTGCAAGTTGTAACGTCTCAACTAGGTGCTGCATAACATTTCTGTCGGTTTCGTCAATATATCATCCGATTCGGAAACTCTCCATGCTTCTGCACCATACATAATGATCGGAATGTCGAGTGTTTTGTTTGGCATTTCTTTGGTTCTTCTCGATGTGATTTATTTTTAAATAGATTACTGGATTATCTTATCTACTTCGTAGAACTACCTCATTCTGGTCAAGTCTACAGTGGAATTCTACTTTTGTAGATGAAAATATACTTGTTTGTATTATGGTGCTCAATTTCTACTGAACATTTCTGAATGCACCAGTAACTGCTTTTATTCTTCCATTTATTTTTGTTCAGGAACTGGAAACTCTTGGTGTTCGTCAAGATCGACTTGCTTATCTAGTTCGCGGCATCGTTCACGTCAACGCCGTTTAGCAGCTTCTGAAGGTAGCCTTTCCTGATGCTTAATGATGGTAGAGAAAAACACGATCTTATTGGGTGGCTCTAGGAAAACCATGACCCTTGCAACCACGGTTTGCAAATACTGTCGCTATTATTTCTTGAAAGAATGAGATAGATAAAGCAAAGTTGAAAACAATATCGTTCAATCGTTTTATTTTTTCGGAATCAGGTTTTCTAAATTCTACGTGGAAATGTTAATTTGTATTAACGAACACATAATTCAAAGTAAAAATAAGATGCCACACACAAATATCAGAAGATATCCCAATGAAATTTGATAAACACCAAAGAAGTGTTTTGAAGTGTTTGCTCTTTATTACAGTCTTTGACTATTTACTTGAAGATAAGGCCAAAAGTAAATCAGTTATGATTTGTTTAGTAGAGCGAAATATCTAACGGAAAATCATACATCATTGCAACGAGCGCTTGATAGATGGATGTATGGTATGGAGCGAAATTTACAAGACTGAATGTTTTCTCATCTACAAAGGCCCATTTCGGTCTTTTGAAGAGCAAGGATAAAGAATCAAATAGATTTACTCATTTACTACCCATATTCTGATTTACTCAGACTTATTCCGAACCTTTTGCCCCAATGGAAAATGTAAGCTCCTTTGTGATCAACCATTGTCTTACCGTAGCATGGGTTGATGGAGAGAAAATTCTGCAAACTTTTGTTACTGAAAAAAGTTTGGTTTGCTGTGTTTCTTCAAGTGCTTACAAGAAATGTTCTAAATTGAATAAGAGTTAAATAGTGAATTTTTCTGAAAAGAAATTGATAAAAACTCTTTCTGCTAATTTGCGATCCAGCGTTATTTAAGTTTTTACCTAAAATAATTTTTAAAATATCATGATAAATGAATTTTTTTTATGAAACAGAAAAAAACAAAGAGATACAAACTTTGATTTTCTCCTTAAATACTAAGAACAAAACTTCTTTAAATTCTTAAAGATTTAACACATAACATTTAAAAGGTATGAGTAGCTCTAAGACCTAAACGTGTATTTACATAAAATATTTCTCCTAAAAGCAAGCTCTTTAATGAACTTTTAGTTTGGTTTGTCTTTCACCACCATCAGTCGGTTAAGCAAGTTTAATTTTAATTCGAACTTCATGTTTCCCTTTGACTTTCAAAAACCACAAAAACACTCAACTTATCCACGTAGATACGCACACATATAATCGTATACCAACACTATATAGACTCAGAGAAAACTAATAAAGTCAAAATGCAAAAACAGCTTATCTCGAATCAAGTATTTTGCATTATCCTTTCTCCGAACTTTGGGGCCAAAAGTTTGTCAAGAAATTTCCAAAGACGATGGCCATTAGATATGAATATTTCAAAAGGAGTTTTCTTCTTCTTCTACCCTTTTCCTTGCATTTTATTATATGGAAACAACAAAAGCCCAAACTCGAACTGCATACAAACGTTCATGCGAAAAATCTTCATCTGGTATCTATCGATTAAGTTAAGAGTTTCTTCAATGCAAAGTCTCTTAAGAGATTTACTTCTAAAACATACTTTTTATTTTGTGTGCAAGATGAGTTGAATATTGCTATCGTATGCTCTATTAACTTTCGTTTCTAAATTTATCATATACATATATAATTTATATATATGTATTTATGTTGTTTTCATTGACTTATTTATAATTCAAGTTAAACTAAAATAAATTCATTGCAAAGTTTACAAAAAAAACAATAAAACAAAAGATAAAGTTAATTTACCGAGAAAGAAACCATTTTGTTTGTTTTGAATTTAAATGGTAAATCACTGGAAACAGGAATTTTTTGATGCGATTTCATAGATATGTTTTTCAAATATCTGTAAGACCACATACATTTTAAGAAATTTGCTAACAGCGAAATTTGTAAAACAGAAAACACTTTAAATTTGGCAATACTAAAATCTCAAAAATCTAACTCAATGAGTTTTTGTCTAAAATTGAACTTGAATGTTTAATTGAACAAAGATGCTAACAGTTCATCATCTGAAGAACGGTGTTTTGAATGGAAACGAATGTACGTCGTTAAAAAATTTACTTATAGGACAAGACGCTTTAGAAATTAGATCATTGATACGAAAAAGAGATTTGGAAATAAAACGGAGCCCTGTGGGACCCCATTATTTATATTTATATTTTAGGTTTTAAATTTAAAACCATCCAATTTTGTTTGTATATTAAGAGATCGAAAAGGAAATTTATAATCATATGAAGAAAGATTAAGCAAATATTGTTGCTATGATATAAAAATATTTGAAATACTTAAAGAAATATTGATGCCAAACCCAACTATATATTTTAGAAGTATCAAGTGCAACAATCTTGCTTATTACGAAACGATGGAAATATTAGTTTTCCATCAATAGTAGAAAAGGAGAGAAACGAAAGATGGCGGACAGTAATTTCGCAGTGTAAAAAAAATGGAAAAGATGGCTGAGATACAAAAAATGTCCAAACAATTTTAGACAGGGTCGAGTTAGCAGCGAACTATGAAACCAAATACTGTTGAATTTCTGACAACACTAGATTTCAGTTAGACGCAAGCATGAACAAAATGAAAAGAGTTAGGGAAATCTTGATATTCTAATAGAGATAATTAACAGCGACGAAAAAGAAAAAAAGTACTAGGTAATCTAGCAAAATCAGTATTTGCAGTATTAGTCCAATCAAAGAAAAATTTGACTGGAGGTGCATTATTTGACGAAAATGTAGTAATGAAAAATGAAAATTACGACCATCGAAATTTAAAGATCACGTTGGTATGCGGTAATGGTATCACAAGATTTCTAAATAGTGAAGTCTGCTATCTCAGGATTTCTTATAATGAATAAAGACTCCTATCTTATGGTTTCTAACAATGAAACGAACCCTGATATCTATTGATTTCCAATAGTGAGACCCGATATCAAAGAAGTTTAATAATTAAGCCGCCATCTCAGAATGGCTAAATAATGAAAAAGCTGCTAAGGAATTTTTTCTATCACACTATTTCTAATAATGAAGCCTAATATACCAGGATTTAAATACCGAATTCTGCTATCTAAGGATTTCCAAGAGAAGCCTGATATCGATGAATTTCTAATAGTTAAGCAACAATACCAAAATTTCGGAACAGTTAAACATAGGCTTTCTAAGAATTTCTAATAGTGAAGTCTGCTAACTCAGGAATTTTTATGGATAAGACTCCTATTTCAGGATTTGTAATAATGAAGGCTGATGTCTCAGGATTTCTAAATAGCGAACCCTGTTATCTAAGTATTTTCAATAGTTAGAGCTGATATTAAAGAATTTCTAATAGTTAAGCCACAATGTTAGGATGTCCAACTAGTGAAACAGCTGCTAAGGGTTTCCAACAGCGAAGTCTGATATCTCAAGATTTCTAAGTAGTAAAGCCTGCAGTATCAGGATTTCTTATAGTAAAGACTCCTATCTTAGAGGTTTTCTAATAATGAAGCCTGATTTCTCAGGATTTCTAAACCATCGAACCCTTCTATCTAAGGAGGATTTCCAGTAGTGAGTCCTGAAATCAAAGAATTTGTAAAACTTAATCTCAAAATGTCCAAATAGTGAAACAGCTAGATTTCAAACACTGAGGCCTGCTATCTCAGGATGACGATTTCTTATAATGGAGAAAGACTCGCTATCTCAGGATTTCTAATAATGAAGCGAACCCTGCTATCTAATTATTTCCAATCACGAAATCTGGGGTCAAATTCTGCATTAAAAAAAAAGTTCAAACTATTTCGTCTGTGCAAACGAATTCCATAGCAACTGGTCAGAAAATAGTTCGCACAGACGAAAACGTTTGAATGTTTTTTATACAGAATCTGACCCCTGATATCAATTTTCTAATAGTTAAGCCGCAATCTTCAAGATGTCCAAATAGTGAAACAGCTATGCTACTTAAGGATTTCTAATACGAAGCCAGGCTGCTATTTTCATGTTTTTAGTAAGGAAGTCTAGTAAAAGAACTAAGAAATCTTAAAACTTAGTTCACTAATGGATTCAGTTTTCACTTGGTGAGAACGAAAACTTCTTTAGGTAGATTTGATTATCATGTAAGTTGAAAAATAGATTTCAAATAATTTACGTGGATTTTGATCTCAAAGAAAATTGAAAACAAATTACCCTTTTCCCCCAAAAAAGTCGAAATATTCTTTAATTTTTATTATACAACATATTAAATTGTGTTCAAATATAAACATTTGTCATAAGTTTTATAATTTAATCAAATTCATTACGAGGTTTAGAAAAAACAGCAAAAATCTCAGAATTTCCTTTGATTATTTTCAAAGAAAACTCGACAAACATTGGAATAACCAAATGAGTTATTTCCTGGTCGAGTTAATTGCAGTTTCACTGATCGGATTTGTGCGTTTAATTTAAATTATGTGATTTGAAATTGATGTGAACAACAATCAACAATCAACAATCCGACGACTATTCAGATTCACACTAAGAAATAAACTGATTTAAGCCACATTCATTTAAAACTATTAGCAGAGTTCTCTACGCCATTTATTTGATACGGTATTCCATACATAGTCCATTCTTTATGAACCAATAGAAGAAAAAAACAAAATTATTTCTTGCGTGACTTTTGGGACACCCTATAGAAACACAACAATGAAAAGAAAAATTTATCGCCATTTAACGGACAAAAACAATATGTTATTTCCATTATAAATCTCCCTCAGAGTATAGACAAGTTTTCTAGAAAATTGATCCTTTGTTTTCCTATTTTCTAACAATAATAACGGAGGGGTGGGGGTGGGGGGTAACATTAGTGAGAACAATGTTCTATATTGTTAATTCAACGATAGCATAAATGGCAGTCTATCAACAGCTCTTGCTAAATTTACGCTCAGTCGGTCATGGTTTTTCCTCAATTGTTTGCACACGTCCTCCTTTTTTTTATTTTCCTCCTCATAATCCCCCATTTCCCCTGTCTACCTTTCTGATAAAAAAAAAAACAAAACCTATATTTTCTCAATGTTCAGCCCCAAAAACAAAAGAAAAAGAAAATTGTAGGTAAATAGAAAATGTGCAATGTCGACTGTAAAAAAAAAGTAAAAACAAAAAAACGATAGACTAAGGGCATTGTGCATCTTTTATAGTGGTGCCCCCACTATGTTTGTCTCTCGTTTTGCAATAAGGACACAAAATATACAGAACGAAACGAGCAATGGCAACGCAAAACAAAAAAATAAAATTAATCTTTAAAGGATAACAACAAAAAAAGATGCACAAGAGACTATAAAGTCCATAGAATACCAAACAATGCAGACACTAAAGCTGAACATACAATGGGAAGCGGTATCAGTCGACTTAGTTTTGAGATTTTATACCCATGAATTGTGATGCAAGGCCGCGAGCGGGGGTAAAATTGGGTAAACAATAGACATCGACTCCTGAGTCCCGACCCGAGTCCCGACTGATTGTGTGCGGTTCTATTTGTTTTGATGCTCTAAGGACCGATGCGATGCAAGTTTATAAAAAGAAATCAGTTTTATGTTCGTTTTAATTCGAATGGGATGCATTTAATTAGTTTGATTGCATCTCAAGGGTGTTTGTTTATTTTTTTTTATCTTTTGTTTTATTTTAAGATGCTAGTAGTAGATAGGTTATTATTTGTTAATGAAATTTACAGCCACAGTATTTGATAGACAATATATATAAAAATTAGTCATAAAGATGTAAGAAATTGTATTATTTTAGTGTTTATGAGCTTTTTCTAAGTGGCTTGTTGCACAATATCTGAGTAAAACCAAAATATGCAACAAACAACAAATAAAGTCGCATTGAATTTTTTCAATGCAAATCAAATTGAAATCTTAGAAATCAACTTTTGTGTTTAAAGAGGAAAATTTACATACATAATATGCGACAAAACGCTAGGGAGCTAGAAAAAAAAATTGTAGTGGGGTCTACCCTTATCGACCCATAGGCACGAGTGAATGATTAATGATGAATATTGATTGATGATTGATTATTGATGAATGATGATTGATGAATGGTAAATGATCAATGATAAAAATGATATAAATGATATGAATGATATAAATGATATGATTGATATGAATGATATGAATGTTATGAAAACTATTAATGATATGACTGATATGAATGATATGAATGATATGAACGATATGAATGACTGATATGAATGATATGAACGATATGAATGATATGAATGATATGAATGATATTAATGAGATGAATAATATGAATGATATCAATGATAACAATGATATGAATAATAAGAATGACATGAATGATGAATGATATGAATGATGATGATCTGGATGAAAGCAGTGATTATAATTGAGAAGATGACAAGCCCCAGTAGACTAGTTTGAGCTCAAAAGAAGGTAAGAAAGAAAAGGATACAACAATATTAGCAACCGTGGTTCTTACGAGGAAGGGGTAAAGTGGCAAATTTGATGATTCGACTTCCCAAATGTATTTTTTTATCTCGGGACAACTGACAAGTTCAAAAATGTTTGGCAATAAGCAATTGATTAAAAAAAATCACACATACGCCACAGTGTGATGTGCACTGTGGCGTATGTGTAATTTTTTTTTAACATCATGCAACATCAATGTTTAATCCTTTTTTGAAATTTCAAAATCTTAGTGCTGCAAAGTCAAATTATAATCTCAAACTTACTTAAAATTAGAAAGAACAAAAGAAATTATAAAGTTAGTAAAATAATGTCTCAAACTTTGTTTGAAAATCTAAGATTGAAAATACAGACATAGTTAGAAAATTAGAACTCTCAGAAACAATAATTTGCTTACAACTAAATAAACAAGTTTACTGAACATTAATAGCTTGAAAAAAAATGAATATATTTATACCAAAAAACAAAAACTTGCAATAAAGTTTTCACTAAAATTGTAAGAAGACAGTTTTGTAGAATTAGTAAATCGATACAAAGCTACCTGCTCAACTCGGTTCTAGTTCAGAGTTCGGACCTTATAAACCTACAACCTAGATTGAAAATTTCTAATTTTAACCAGAGGACTTACAGTTGGATTAATTTTCGTCACTATTCTTTCGAAAAAATTACATAAACGAAATAAGCAAGATTTGAAATGAGTGAAAATCTATACAAATGACTTTTAATTCAAAATGGTATAACCGTTCAAAAACAAATGTATCGTATATCTACATTTCAAAACAATCAATGTAAAATATACACTCGTATTAGTTACTCGTATTTTAAAGTTACTTTCAATTATTTATTTTTTCAATAATGGAACTTTCTTAATTAAAAAGAAAAAAAAAACTTAATCAGTAAAATGTTTTCAAACTACCCTTTCCATACCATTATAGATTTTCAAATATAGTTTTCCATGAGGTATCTTTTGTGTGGATTAAACATCGAAGTTTAAATTCAAACAAACTTTTTATAGATATTCAAATTTAAAATTAAATGTGAAACTTTAACGTTAAAAGTTTATAATAAACTTTCACTGTGGTAATGGTATATCTTTGTGTATGCATATACATATATACCGTTTTTTGCACTTATTCTGAAAACAAAAAAGGTTAACAACATTTCCGATGATTCAATAGAAAACCGAAAAGAAAAAAAAATAGAAAATTTCATTCTACCCGAAATATTTTCAAAATGAAATCAACTGAAACCTCATTTTGCAGTTTAGTTATACTATACTCTTTCTCTTTACCATGTTATCCTTGTATAATGTAAGATATAGAGTACAATAAAACTTGCTCAAAAGGGTTTTTTTTTTTTGTACCTCCAGCTGGTAACCTACCGAAGACCGATGAAAAAAATGTATAGGTATCCTTTTATGATACAGTATTCGAAACTGTTGCTTTAGGTTTCAACTTACACGTTCTTTATAAATCGAAGAACCCGATATTCATTTTCACGCATTTGCAGAAATTTGCTGGGCGTCCAATTTGGCATTCTGGATAATATTCTTTCTGGAAAATTCAATACCGTTAACCAAATGTATTCATGCGAATAGCCCAATGATGAAGCCAATACCCATAGTCCCATTCCAATAGCCGCAATGTATCGGCACCACGACCCGCTGTGCGAATCCTTTCAATTCCCCTAATTGAATCCGATTGTACGAGTATGTATATGTACCAATCATCCTGTGTTGGCCTTTATTTTACGATACAAACACGTACGCGTTTATATTTCTTTTCACCTTTCTGTGCGATTTTCGCTCCTTTTTCGTTCGTTTATTTTTTATGATTTTCATGTATCTTAGCATTTAGATTGTACCTATATATATTTTCTTTTTCCATTTCTCGCCCCCAAGGTTTACATTGTCGGACACATACCACCCGGATCGGATGAGAGACATGTTGGCAGCCAACAAAATGGACACACAACCTTCACCGAGAGCAACAACATGCGATATCTGGAACTCATTCGCAAGTATTCATCAATTATTCAGGGTCAGTTTTTCGGGCATTTGCATTCGGACTCGTTTAGGATCATCTACGATGATAAAGGTAAGGAATGTCTTCGTGTGAAACATATATCAACAACATTATAGCTTCAAGAAAGATATCCTTTTGACCCAAAAAGGTATTGAAAAAATAAAAGAAAGAAAATACTTCACCCACTTTCTGTATACCTACACAAATGTACGTATTTATCTCCTTTGCTGTATTGAATTTCGAGATAGATTTTTTGTAAAACTTTGTAGTCCTTGTTGCCTAGATGGTATGTATGTCATTTTATCCGATTTGCAGTTTTCTTCTTATTTTTTTTTTTTTTTGTACTTGAATCCAAGATGGAGAAATAAATTGAATTATCTGTAGCTTTTAAGCTAATTTATCGTCATCCCCTTAACGGGTCCTTTTTATCAATACAAAGACAGACACCAAAAAAAAAAAAAAAAGGATATCAGTTTTAGGAGTTTCTGTGTGTGTGTTTTTAAGTATAAATAGCGAAGAAAAGTGGATTGCTTCAAACACAAAAAGCAGGTGTCTTTTATAAGATTAATGATTTTGGATTTGTTTGTTTTATGTTCTTTGGTGGTCCTTTTTTTCCGTTTGGCTTTTATGATTATTGGATGGTGTGGCATGAGAATTAAGAAGAGTACTCCATTTTATATCCTGAAAAATTGAATTGATGTATAAGGAGGTACGTATACCAATTTTAATATTTTACGGATTGTTCAATGTGTCAAAGTCAGAAGCGCTACACGATTTCTGTAAGTATATATTTTATAGTAGGTCTTAAATCGATGATGATTGCAAATCATCATTAAATGTATTGAGATGTCTTTAGAGTTCAAGAAAAATTATGTTACTAGCGTCATTCCACTCATAAAAATCACACTGGCATAACTTATCCAGGGGAGAAGGAGTAGGATGCATTTTTTAGTACACGATGAATTTGGAACTCCACGACTATGCCAGTCCTTTTTCGGTCTAATCACCTCCAGTTTCGCGCACCAAATTTTCGAAATGTTCTTCAGGTTTGGTACGCTATCGTACTAATGGTCTTCGACTTCTGCAAATTCCAATTGGGTAAGCTTTAAAGACACTTAACACCAAAGTACTGTTCTTTTCGCTATAGATCCATGTCAATGTACAAAACAACTTCGGATGTTATCTATCCGGTCCGCCTGTCAAAGAAAGACTGCCATTAGCATTAGAAGCCTTCTACGAAGAGACATTGTACTTTGACCTAAAGAATATGTTTTCTGTTATATGTTGTAAGGATATTTGATCAATGGTAGGCAATTCTCGTCCAAAACCATACTCAAAAACATCAGGATAGTTTGTAAATGGTTTAAGACGGTAGAAAATTACGGCAGATAAAATATTATATCCAATGGTAGGTTAGATTAGGGGGCTCGCAATTGATCTTGTTCCTGCCACACTTAGATCAATGTTATAGCTATTGTCAACTCCGGTTGACCTAAATGAAAAACCCATAGATAATACTTAAACTATCCGGAGGTATTTACAAATTTCAGGAAAATATTTCCTGAAATGCTTTAAAGTTCTTCTAGTTTCTGAAAGAAAGGCATTACTTTCTTAACCGATAGAAAGCTGAGTAGTGACATGAGAGAGTGTCCTTGTGTACTTCTTCATGGCAAGATCCCGAATTGAAGTCGTCTGTACTTGATAAAAATTTCAATATATCTTAACCAAGTAATGTCCAGTAGTAACGCTAATTAGAGAAGATTTTATTTGTCCTTTGATTGAACGAAACACAGGAGTCCACCTATCGTTCTTTGTTTCCTATGGTCTATTTTAAATTACAGGGTGGGATTCTGACCGTTAGGTTTGATGATCCCATTTTTGCTAGTTTATTAACTGATATGCCATTATGGTCAAGGACCTAACAGAGTCCTATGTTCTGTCAAGTTCCAAAAACCTTTAACCTCGATATAATATCGATGGCAGAAATCGTCATTATTGCCCTTTGGATGTCAATAAAAAAAGTGATATCAGTTTGTAGTATTGGCAACAATGCAAGCAGCTGCTTTGAAGACGCTCTTTTAATCAGAAAGTCGGATTAAGCGGGCTTGATCAAGGATTTCTGAAAAGAATCCCGCTCTAATACTAATCAATATCCATTTTTAAACAATCGGTAAGTTGTTAATCGTCGTAGTTGTCAGTATTCCCTGTTTCGATCGTGTCTATATAGTGCAAAATCAGCTTGATTCCATTTTCCACTATGTAAGAGACTCTAATCAAGTTCTTTGTCTAAGATCACGTATTTGGGATGTTCAGATGCCTTCCGTAAAATACCTTCAATCGATAGCTTTCGAAATACTGTTTTTTTTTTCTCTTTTGGGTAAAGAGGACCAGTTTTGTCTTTTGCGGAGCTGACCACCAAACCACATCAGTTCTTTTTCCATGTATTAAACATTGATGAAGGGTTATCTATGTGTTCGCTAACAGTGGGTAGTATTTAACTGTCGCTAGGAATGCTGTCATCTACATAAGCCAACGCTATTTCGTTAACCACGAATATAGAAGTGAGATTCTTCATCCAATGGTAAATAAGTTCAATACCTACTTCCAAATTTGTTGCAAGCAAAATCAATTTCTTTAAATGCAGATGCAGTAGAAGTCTCGGAAAAAGATAGATAATCTCCTTATCCTTATTCTGATACCATTCTGATAGCATTATTTGCAAACGCACCCGCAGAAACTGCTCAGCACACCTTAACTTTCGATAATGGAACTCTTACAAGTCAAATTTCTACGCTCAGCTATATTTCTTTGTTAATTCTTTTTCGATTGTATGAATCAACTTTTGTAAATGCTACTGAAAGACATCTTGATATTTTGGTTTATCAGGAATCTTCTATCCCACGGAATTGTTGTCATATTCGAAAAATCGGTAATGAGAACTTTATCCAATTAGGGGAAAAATGTTTCTCACTGTAGGTCAGATTATAAAAAGCTCAGAATATTTCCCTTACCAATTCAGTAGTATTTTCTACCGTTTTTGTCTTCTCTTAATTTCTTTAATTTTGAAACTTCTTGGAGAGAGCAACTTCACCACTAAGATTCTAATCCGATTTACAGTATCATCACTCCTATCTTTTTTACTCAATATTTCTTTAATGTTCACGCTTTCTTTTCAAACATTTAAAAACTATATAACCACCAGAATTATCCATTAATTATTAAACTCTTCTTGCATGATATATTATAATCCTTCACGTTTATTTTTATTTCAATTTCTTCAATGTAGTATTAATATGTCATAATAAACCGCACCCCTGTCATTCTATAGTATGTCTGTGGCAGTGAACGTGCAACCACACACATATACCAATTTTTCATCATCCTCAATATGCTGTAGTGATACACACAAAATTTTCCGGGAACCATCACCCAACTGAATGTATTTTTTTGTTGTTCTCTTTCAATAAGGTTTTTTTGATATCCTTAACATTGTTGGAGGATTAAGTGTGCTATTTCCTTTTCAGCTTTTCATTTTCGACCCCCAATCCTGGTATCTATGTATATAACTTCTCGAGGGGTCATCTGTCACGTGCGAAAAATATTTTTCTTTTTTGGAAATCTGTGCTGTGGTGAAATGGCTGCACACCTTAAATTATGGGGTTAACAACACTAACCACATGGCCTTTCTGCTAAATGATCCTTCCGTCTTCAATGGAATTTTAATTCCGGATATTTTTGGTATCCTTGTATAAGGTGAATGGAGGAATTAATTAAAAAAAATAACAGGACTAAAGGGAAAGACAAGAGAAAGGACAAAGAAGACTTAGAGAAAATAAAGGGTTTAATTTAATTTCCACGTGATCATAACAAAATGTCTACCAGTCTGATACGAATTTTGGTCGAAAGGATATTTAATTAATTCATCGTAAAGTGTTGCCTTGTTTTGGGATATCTCTGCATATTGTCTTTGTTTATTTTTTTACCGGCATAGTTCATCGTTCCGGTTGGCCGGTGACATCAGATCCACTCAGCTAAACTTATATACGGATTTAGACAAGCTTTTTTGGTGGGTGTTAGGGTTTTAAAAAAATTTCAGGTCACTGCGTTTATTTGGTAGTGACAGTGACAGCCTTCGCAGTGGGTGGCTGGGTGCTGCTTTCACTTTCCCTTTGTCATAATTCTGTGTGCGGGTGGGTGGTTGTTGGGAAAATTGCTTTATCGTTTCGAGTGCGAAAGATTAATTCAACTTCCTTCACTCTGTTCGTTTGTCTTTGGTCTTCGAGGTTCTGCAAACATTTTATCATAAAAAGTTTCTACGACTTTCCCGCCTTCTACTCAAAAAGTCACTCTAATAATAACTGATGGTATTACTTTTTCTTCTTCTTCTTTTTGGGTATTTTACAGGAAAGCCAGTGTCATGGATGATGATTTCACCATCTGTTACTCCAAGGAAAATGAGCGTCGGATCCAATAATCCTGCTATGCGGTTATACAAGTTCGATACGGATTCAGGCCAGGTCAGTATCATAGTCGTCCTTGTCTTCGTATATATATATATATTTTAAAATGTAGATGGATGTTCTTTTGATTTATTGATTTCTTAAACTTCAAAAGTATATGACACCATCGTCGGTTGTTGGTTTTATGTCGAAAACTTATGGCACAATATATAAAATTTATGAGTTGGTTTTAGATTTTTATTTATGGATTCATTGTTTTTGATTTCTTTTCTATTTTCTTTTTTGTAATTTTTAGGTTCTGGACTATACACAATATTATCTGGATCTAGCATTGGCAAATACATTAGGCGAACCCAATTGGATACCGGAATACAATTTGACACATTACTATGGATTGAATGATATATCAGCAATTTCGTTGCACAATTTCGTTGATCGATTTACAAGCAATGATGGATCATGGTTTCCAAAGTGAGTATTTGTATATAATTTATTTAAATGGATTCGGGTGTGACATACTTAAAAGGAATGTTTGTGGTTGGAAAAAATTGGATTTAGAAAAAATGGGTTTACGAGGAGAATATTTCAAACAGGTAGTTTTATTAAAGCCGTTCCAGTCGTATATGAAAGCAAAATGTATACAAGTGGAGCGAGTTGTTCGAAAACGACAAACTATGCACAGTACAATAACATCAATTATTTTTCAAAATACACGTGGTATTGTTTCAAATGAGAGGAGTCCAAGTGGTCCAACTTGACAATTTTTTTATTTCAGGGGTACAGCAACAAGAGTTAACTAGCGAAATTAGTTGTGTTACATCATGGTTAACTCTTAGGCTCAGTTTTTTAGTGTGCGATCATACCAGGATTTGAGGTAACATCGAGTTAACTCTGATGGAAACATAATTTTCAGTCATATCTCTAGTTGACTCCTAATTTAAAATACTGTTGATAAAATACTGTTGTCGCCAGTAGAAATACTGATATTGTTAGTGGAACTACTACTGTAATTGCCAGTAAAAATAGCGCTATTGCCAATAGAAGAAATACTGTGGTTGCTAGAAATATTGTTGCTGCCAGTAGAAATATTGCGTTTACTAGTAGAAATGCTTTGATTCGACTGTAGAAATACTACGGTACAGTAGAAATACTGTGTTTGCCAATAGAAAGTGCAAATGCCAGTAGAAATACGGTGTTTGTCATTAGAAGTACTGCGTTTACCAGTAAAAATACTTTGATTGACTGTAAAAAAACTACGGTTACTAGTAGAAATACTGTGCTGCCAGAAGAAATACTGTAGTTTCCAGTAGAAAAATTGAGTTTTCCAGTAAAAATACAATGGTTGCTAGTAGAAATACTCAGCCCTTTTAAAATATTTCATGTAAAAATTCAGCAATTTGTATAAAATCGGAGAATTTTCCGTTTCGAACGGATACCTTGATGGAGCTGACTGTGATTGCCAGTGGAAGTACAGTATTTGTTATTTGAAATACTTTGCTCGTTAGTAGAAATACTTGATTTCCAGAAGAAATACTGCAGTAGCCAGTAGAAATACAGCTATATACCAATAGAAATACTGCGCGGTTGCTAGAAATATTGTTGCTGCCAGTAGAAATACTAGAAATACTGCCCGTAGAAAAACTGAGTTTTCCAGTAAGAATAAAGTGATTGCCAGTAGAAAAACAGTGTTTCCAGTAAGAATAGAGTGATTGCCAGTAGAAATACAGTCTTTTTCATTAGAAATACTATGCTCGACAGTAGAAATACTGTGATTGCCAGAAGGAATACAGCGGTATTTACTATGTGCTAAAAAAAACTGTGTGGTTGCTGGAAATATTTTCGCTGCCAGTAGAAATACTGCGGTTACCAATAGAAATACTGTGGATTTCAATAGAAATAGTGCAGTTGCCAATTAAAAATACTATGGTTGCTAGTAGAAATACTAAAGTTGCCAGTAGAACATTGCGGTTTCTAGTAATATAACTGCGTTGGACATCAGAAATACTATTTTTTCCAGTAGGAATACTGCGATTGCCAGAAAAAACACTGTGGTTGCCAGTGGAAATACTACGGTAACCGATGAAAATATTGTGGTTGCCTTAGAAATACTGTGTTTTCCAGCAGAAATACTGAGTTTCTCAGTGGAACAGTTTCTCAGTGGAAAGTCGTTTTGTCGATAAGTCGTGGAAAATCTGAAAACAGACCGCCTTCTAAGAAAAAAAGGGGTTTGAGAAAACACACAGAAACTACAACCGTAAAACCCGAGATTGGAGTAAAAGAGAAAGCACTCAACAGAATTACCCAAAGATTGGGTCCTTGGGATTATTTAAAATAATTTAAATAGAACAATTAAAGTAAAATCAAACGACACACCACACACAAACCTAAAAAAGAAAAACTAGTAAACCACATCTAGTTATACATTTAAATGGAAGATTTCTTATATTTAAACGCATGCAAAATTTCAAAACCCTACCACAGAAACAAAGAAGCATAAAAAGCATATGGATTCCTTTTTTTTTTCTTTAAACAAATGTGGTCACGTCTTAAACACCTGCATGTGATAGAAGCTTGTTTTATTCAAATTAAATGTCATAACTCAAAGAACTCAACACCTTCGTGTGTTTTATATTGGATATCCTTATGTCATTCAGCCCCTAAGCACATCCTTTTCATAGTTTTTGTCTCTGATGACCCTTCCGTCTTTATAGAACATACATTATATAAAGAGAACTCAAGTGCGGGTTGTTCCTTAACCCCTAATTCATACAAATACAAAAAATATAACAAGCGTACGAAAAACATGAATCATAAATAAAGAACCCTATATTCTTATATGTTATGGATAGGGATATTATGCTTGAACAGCTTTTACCTATACATTTGCATGCTAGACACTGAAAAATTGTTTCAAGACGTGCATTTCATTTTGACCGCAACATTTTCACCCCAGAAACAGAAAGGATTCCGAATACGTAATACATGTTAATCCTTTTGCGGTCAATAGTCTTGTTATTTGCCTTTTCCGCGTGAATTTTCTTTTGATAATATGCATAAAACGACAACCGACTGCATGTCATTTCCATCCTTTTAAAGAAAGGACAAGCAAAATATTTTGCAAAAAAAAAGAAAAAAGGACTTGGTCTTTTTGAGAGAGTGGTAAAGGCAAATTTGTGTGTTTCTTTGCTGTCAACAAGAAAGCACAAACCAAAAATGACCAACACTATAATTTCATCTATATGGCAGGCAGGACAACACCGACGACGACGATGTCGGACTTGGTCGGTTTTAGACTGCCACAATCACAGGAACAGGACTTAGGTAGCCATTTTGCTGCAAATTGAGGGCAAACAAGCTATCGGTGAGACATGATGTTTGTTCCTTGTTTGTTTTGTCGTCTGTCGACGGACACGAAGCCAAAGCCGTGCTGCCTTCGTCGTCAACGTCTAGTGATGTCGTTATTTCGTCAGCGAGCTTGTTATATGCGGTGTTTCGTGGTGAAGGACTCAATTTTCTATTTTCCATTTTATTTTGTTGTGTTCTTGTCGTCATGAATAGTAGTTAGGTACCTATGTCCTTTTTTTTTCTTAGTTCTATAAAGAGATTTCTCTGATTATTTGTATGCAAATTTAGGAGAAATTTATGCAGATTTGTTACCAAGAAAAGCATTATGTAGAACTGTATGGCAAAAATATAAAGTGAGTTCACGAATGGAATATAAGAAGATGAAGAACAAGAGGGGTGATGATGATTAATGATGGTGGACAGGAACAACAGGCCAAAGAGTTTCTTTTCTTTGTTTTTGTTATCGCAACCTAAAAGCTATTTTTCTCGCCCTTCTTTCTATATTATATAATATTCTTATATTGAGCTTTATTTGACATCTCTTTTGTGTCCTTTTTTTTTGTTGTGTGCCACATTTATGTCGGAGAAAGTGTTAAATGTCAAGTATATTTGAATTTATGGTTATAAATTGAAGGTAGACACGGTTAGACATAGACACATTTGACTTAATTAAGAGAAGTGCTGAATCTTTATCAGATAAGAAAAGGTTTTAGGGTTGTACATATAAAATATGAAGATACTTGAATGCTTTGAATAAAAAATTAAAAAATATTCGAAAGGATAAGAACGGTTGCCCAATCACGCACTGAATTTTATGATCTATTTTCCAAGTTTATTACATAGACGATGGACCCTCTAGTCTAGACAAATGACAAATTTGCAAAAGAAGATTTTTTAAGACATTGTCTGGAAGCAAAATGCTCGTACCGTCATAATTTTTAAATAAATTGTTTAATTTGCATAGCCCAAGTACCGTCTTCTTCTTCTTCTTTTTCGACTGAGTTAACGATATCTAATGGGACCAAAACTTACCCATTTCACCGCTTCACTTCAGATCAGCCTGTGGGGTTTTCCAGTTTGATGTCAGAAAATATTAGCTAACCTCTCGGTGTGATTCCATTTCTGATGCCAACTGAAATCCACTGACGTAACATATGGATATGATTGATCCGTGAGTTCTTAAGTCCTGCTTCTTTTTCGAAGCAAGATAAGATATTTTGTAAACCGTTGTTATTGTATTTTTTCACAACGGTATTTTTGGCTTACAGTCTTCCTCTAATCTTTTTTCTTCTAATTCGATCAGTTATCGTCATTACCAAGTTCTCTGGAACATCTCGTTGTCTCTTCTTTGGATTTCATTTTTATCGGATTTTTTTCTTCAACTCTGATGTCGGGCACTTTTTTATAGTTAGGTTCGGCTATTACAAACTTTATCATGGCAAACCTGTTCATTCAAAAGTCCTTCACGATGCCTGTGAAGAATTTTTTTGCCGTTCACAAGAAAGTAACCTTCACACATTTTTCTGAACTTGAAGAATTTCTCTATCTTTGAGCGTCATTTGTCAGCATGCTTGCACCCTCAATAATGTAGACATACGAAGATTTCTAGAAACACCGGTACAGTCCAACTTTCCACACTATTTGTCGTTAAGTTGGCTTCACTTCATCCTTCTTGCAACGCAAGCTCTGTAAACCACTCTCAGACGTGTTTCTTACTCTATAATACTGGCTTCATCACTTCATCACCATGTTTCTTTGTCCCGGTGGTCGTGGTAGTGTCTTTTGCATTTTTTAGCAGTGCAGAAACTTCTACATATTTTCCCTTCAACTTTCTATATTTTTAAATATGTTGAAAGACTGATACAAAACATTTAAAATGTAAGACACTTTCTTCACCTTTTCTTCGTGTCCCGTGGCGTATTGGTTTGTGTGTCGGACTATCACACCCGAGGTCTGGGTTCGTGCCCTGAGTAAACCTAAGGTGTCTTACAGCAACACTTCCTCTTGCAAGGAAGTGATAAATCTTCTAAGAGAATTATCGTCATTAAAAGTGCATTTCACCGTAATCTTTCGGATTCGACGAAAAATTGTACGTCCCCTCCGATCCTGTAGAACTAACAACGCACACAAAAGGATTGGTTGAGAGTGTAAGTCACTAGGCCGTAGTTCTTTGGAGCCACCAAATTTATTTTAATTTAATTTTGCCTCTTCAGATTGTTCTACTTGATTTCTCGCTCTCTGTTTGTTTGCTTAACATGCTCGTCTCCATAAAAAATTCGGTCACCAGAAGACAATGTTGTTGGTAGTGCCCCGTGGCGTAGTGGTTAGTGTGTCGGACTATCACGCCGGAGGTCTGGGTTCGTGCCCTAAGTAAACCTAATGTGTCAAGTGGAAGTGACAAATCCTATAAGAGTATCATTGTCATGAAAAGAACATCTCATCTTAGTCATTCGGATTCGACGTAAAATAGTTGGTCCCCTTCAATCCTGTAGCACTAATATCGCACACAAAAGGATTGGTTGAGTTTTAATGACACTAGGCCGTGGTTCTTTGGAGCTGTCAGTGCCCATAATTTGACGTTGTTAGTTAATCATTTGCCCAGTTATTACATTAAAATCTCTCACACTCGGGTAAAAAACGGTGACTAGATTTCGAAACAGTTAAAACGTTACCAAGCAGAACTTCTACAATGATGATATCGATTCCATTCATATCTTGTTCTACTCTGTAGTAAAACACCTACCATTCTACATCAAAATAACGATTTGTTTCTTGGACGCAGAAGATGTCCATTCGCATTTTCTTTATCATCTATTCCAGTTCACATTCGTTAGTGCATTCTTCAAAAGTTCCAACTCAACAATTGTTAGATTTCGACTAATATACTGCAATACTTTCCTATGTCCAGCTATCTCGTGTAACTATTCAACGACCATTTCTCCTCGGTGCAGGATAAGTACCACCACGCATACCAGTGGTATTGCTTTGCGGAGTATTGCCTCTTGTATTAACAAGTATAATGACTTTTATATTCCACGATATTTTTGACTGTCAAGAAACGTTTTGATTTGTTTTCGACACTAAAGCGCTCCTGGTTTTTTGTTTGATCGTTTTCAATATGCGCCAGAGTTCTCCATCAGTTTGGGTAAACTAAGGATTCGCTTATTCCTTTAGTCGCCTCTTATGACAAGCGGAATTCACTGCTGGTATATTCTGGCCCATTCTCAACCACCCTATTAATTTCAAATTACACAAATGAAATTAAGTTGAAATCGATTGCAGCGTTTTCGAGAAAAAATATACTGTTGGTAACGACTTAGAGGGCTAATTTCAACCCTTAGGATATCTATTGGAAACTTAGTTTCGCAATTTAAAATGCAACCAGCGGTTAAAGCTGTAAAGACTGACTGATAAATAGGCAGTCGGAAATACTCCACTCACAAAAGTATCGAATGTGAAGTAAGAAGGCTATAAGATAATATTATGTCGTTTTGGGCGCCCTTGCTCTATACCTTATTCTGTTCCTGTATACATTGAAATATAGGTATATTTTGTTCTGCACCCTCCATTTCCTAAATTAATTTATTTCAAGTGAATAGAGTCATACGAGGCTACTATAGTCAGGACTCAGCCCTTAAATAAATTATTTGCAACGCTTCGAAAATTAAACCATAAATTTCGTTTTCGTTATTGAGATAGGCTTTACGGCAGTTTGTAATACATAACGTTAACTAAACCAGCTGTATTAGACAAAATCTACTATACAACATCACGAAACAATTTCCTACAGGCAATATACCCTCTATACATATTATGCAGTGTTATATTTCGTCGTGAAATCCAATTACCTCACCTTAAAACTGTGTCAGTAAATTTCACTGGCTCTATACTCTACTCTTACTGTATTTACAGTGAAAACAATTTTAAAACAACCATGTCTATCATGAACTTTAGACAGAGGGAAAATATTTTGATATTCATAACTTAATTGTGATCCAGTCAACTGAAATTTTATGTGTGTATGTGTGTGCCTTTCTAACCCAGATGAATAGTTAAATGCTGCTCACATTTGATGGTCAAAGAATATATAGTAAACCCAGGACATCAGCATATACAGAGAGTTACATGGAAATGACACGATGATGACGGTAGTGGTTTCAATCTTGTTTTATGCTTCCAGCGTGCTTCCTCAAATAAACGTTACGATGAGCTAACCGAATTTTCCCCCCAAGCCACAATATTCCATTCAAAGGGACTAAAACGGACTTGGTGTGAATAAAGCAATAACAGATGTGCCGCATAGTCAACGATATTACACGTTATTTCCATACGATTGTGTTGAGCTGGAACTCGCGTTAATACCCACCACCACCTATAATAATTTTCTTTGTTTTGTCAGTCAAATTATGTGTGCAACGAAAATACTTTGCACCAGCTGAATGCGAGGTTTAGAGGTTATATTTGCCATCTGAGCTTATTTGAATAAGCTTACTTTATACCAAAGGCATTTAAATAATAAGAACGCACAACATGTTTTAACTGAACCAGACATATTATTAGCATACATTGCTGTACTGTCTCATAAACTACGTCCAAAAATATTTGTTGCTAATCGCCTTCATTGATAAGAATATGTTCGAAATGTTTTATGATTTAATAGCTTAGAAAACAACAAAATATTTTCTAATGAGCTTCGTGATTTTTCGCTCTCATCTTACGAGCTAAAACTCATGTTTAAAACTTAAATATTTGAACTCCTCTGATTGAACCCTTCCCTTTTCACATGCACACCAATTCTCACCAAAATCGCGTACACGTTGTTTAACCCCAGGAATTTTGTACAAAAGAATGAACTAATTTGAATTTGAACCAAATTTGGCAGGGTTGTCGTTCTTGAGAGGAGTATTTCAGAAAAAGTCCCCGTCTCCAAGTGTTGATCAATCCTTGCAAACAGGGTTGTCATCACAAATTTTAAGTAAATTAAAAAAAGCTTAGAATATATTTCTAACGGCTCAAAATTAAATAATTCATTGCTAATATACATTTTTTTATAGAATGGGGTCAAATTTGAAAGTGTATTTTTTCTGAAATTCTTGTTTGTCTAATTTTTTTTTTAGAAAAAATGCAGTTTTAAGAACAATTTTATAATGCGTAATTTGAGATTTTTTTGCAAGTTTTTGCTGTAGGCCAATATGAAAAACTTAAAATTTCATTGTTATAACTAAACTTAAAATTTCGCTGTCTTAAAAAAATATTTTTTTTTTATATTTTTTCATATCTAATTAACGGTACATTGTACAAACTTAAAAAGTATGTCAAATGACGCAGAATTTACCTAAGCATAGCCAAAATATTTTTTTTGTTATATATACACAGCTGGTCAATTAAATAGATGCGTTTATATTTTTTTTATTATTAATTCGTTTTATGGGAAATATTATTTTTACAGTAATATTAAGAAAACTGACGTTATTGTGTAAAATAAAGGATTATCAAAGTTGTTCAAATCAAATAATTATAAATAATATAAATCTAAAATTGTCGATGTAGACTTTTGTGCTTCGCTAAAAAAAATAGGTGCGTCTTTCTAAACTATCAGTAATTTTCGTTGTAATAAATATTTTTGTTTTTTATTTTAATTTCCGTCTTAATTAATCAAATAGCCAGATTATCCTACGTTATTATACAAAAACTTTTTGGAATCGGGGCGTTGCATTGGCTATCTGATTATTGAAAATAATCAATTTAGTATGAACAAATTAAAAACTAAATAAAGAATAATTGCAGCATTTCTGTTTTGTTTTATTTTTAAAGTGCTTCTATTCTTATGGCGCGTTTAAATCACACAAAATTATGGGTTTATCGATTATTTTCTCTCTGTTACACGGTTAGAGTTCGTCTTGAAAATCGTATGTTGTATTTTGTATTGAACATTTAACATTCCTTCTTGTGCACTAAAATTTTGTATTCAGTCTGTCATAATATGCAAGAAATTTGAGTTCTACTTCGAAAATGCGAGCTTCTATTCTTATGACTTGCAGTGTATATAACCTTTCGAAGAATTTAATTCTTTTGATACCATTTATATAGCTACCACAAATGTGAAAACTAGGTGTTTTTATTTAATTTTGTAGAAATAGATTATGCTAAACAGTTCCTGAAAGAAAGAGTAGGTATCTGAAATACCAGAAGAGCTTGTATAGCATTGGTTTTATAAAATTTCGTATTCCGATAAAGATACCCAACTATAAACTCGCTTATAAACCTGTATTTTGACATCCTAAAAGTTGTCTCAAAACCTACATATGGTATAGGGTGTCCGCGACAGTGAAAATCTATGGTCAGAGGTAACAAAAATCGATTTTATGCAATTTTTTTGCAAATATCTCGTTTCCTATGGGTTTTTCGTTATTTGTATTTATTATTAATATTTATTAAAGTCGCTCAGAAATAAAAGGAATAAACTCTGGCGTAAGAACCTTCATTCCCGCATTGGGCATGATCTCACTAATTTTCAGAGTGCAAACTCTATTTTCTCTGAACTCTGTAATTCTCTCTACCACCAATATCTCAGTCGAGTGCAATCCAATACAATATCTGACCCCAAAACCTTTTTCAATTTCATTAATGCTTAAAGAAAATCGGATAGCTACCCTTCAACTCTTACGTTTTCAAATACTAATTCGGATGATCCCTCAATAATTACGAACTTATTTGCCCAATTTTTTAGCGAATCTTTCTCTGTCAATTCCTCACATCCTGACTCCGATTATTTTTCCTATTTAGACACCTGTCCCCAAACTTCACTCTCATCAATTATTATTCCTTTTTCTATCGTTGAAGAAAAGATTAACACTCTTAAAATGAAATATACTGGAGGTCCTGATGGCCTACCTTCAATAATATTAAAAACTGCTTGACTAACTTATTAAAGTCGTTGACCTCTCTCTTTCAACTTTCAATTTCTCAAGGGATATTCCCTTCTAGCTGGAAGTATTCTTATATTATCCCGATCCCTAAAAAAGAAATTTCTAATTATCGTCCCATTACAAAACTCTCGTGCATTCCTAAACTTTTCGAAAGTATTGTGAGCGAACGTCAATATAAAGTCCTTTTTAAAGGTCATGAGTCTGACCCTATCTTTGCAACTTCTGGAGTTCCACAAGGAAGTCATCTTGGCCCTCTGATTTTCATCTTAACTATTAATGATGTTGACTTTGTCATTAAGGACTTTTTAATTTCTGTATATGCTGACGACAAAAAAATTCATCATAAAGTTATTCAAAGCTAGTTTTACGTACATCAAGAGATGAAAATTTGAGTAATATAAAGGAAAGCAACAATAGGTAGGTAATTTCTACAAAATGAAATCATTAGGTATCTAATTCAAGAAACATTTTATTAAGATTGTTTTCATAAATCAAGCCAAAAAAAAAAGTTAATAAATATAAAACAAAAAACAATTTAATTTTAAGCTTAAAGTATTAAAAAAAATCAATCACCATAAAAAATCCCGATTGTCCTAACTGACTGAACACACTTTAGATGTTTTACACAAAGCTTTAAATTCTGACGACATCATTTTTGAATGAAAGAAGTAGTACTTCAACATATTATTTTCATTGATTGGATGAGAATTACCAAAAAGTTATTGAAAAACAAAATATATTTATAAGGCTTGTTTAAAATTTAATAACCACCCATCCACCATCACTATCGACACAATAGCATTTTCCTCTTACTACCCAAAAAATTAGAATTGGTTATAAATCCCAAGTGTTCCCTGCCAGTCACCTTTTGTTCGCCTTGAATCGGCGGTGACTTGCCAGAAGGGCTACACAAACAACAAGCTTGTTCGTTAAAAGGGGAGTAGGTATTATCTTGTTGGTTACATGGTAGGCTCGATACCCTTAAAACAACTGCAAGCTATATAATATTTTTTCATGAATTGCCCCCCTTCCAAGAAGTCAAGAATCTGTGTAAATGAGGTCAGTAGCACCCCAAAGGCTACGAATAAAACATGCAAAGAAGGTTGTGCTCCTTGGTGCTTGTAATACTACTTTCTGTGTTATTTTATGGGATGACGAAGGGTGATTTTGTTTTCTCTCTTGTCTCTAGGCCAGTCCGGGTTAGGTTAGGAATATTACATCAAGACTTGTTTCAAAAAGGTGGTACCATGCCCTCTCATTTCTCAGGCAAAAGCCTGCCCAGCTATATCTACTATATATTCAACTTAAGTTCAATTTTGGTATACACTATTTGAAAGTGATTTAATATCGTAAGGATAATAATTTATTTTCCAAAAGCAAAGTAGGTAACTAGAAGAATACCCAAGCCATACGTATATTCTTGTAATAGAGAAAATATACACAGCCCCAGGAGGCTATTGAATCAATGTGCAGGAACTAATAGAGGATCTTTCATATTGGTGAATGGTGGTGTGGCTGACATTCCTTTAGGGAGGATGGATAAATGGCAAGCAATGGGTTGGCAGCGATGGTAATGGTAATATAGGCGCAAAAAGGTAAATGAGTGGCTTGCTTTGGTTTCTTGGACGGATTCCAGAGGGTGGTGACATGGAATGAGAGGTATATACAATTAGGAAAGTCCTTAAAGTACCATTAAAAATCAATTTGTTCTAGAAAGCAAAAGTGGGTGGGGGGTGGTAGGTGGACTGAACGAAAAAGACATAGAAAAAGATTGTCAATTATGCTGTTGTTCAGATGGTATACAAGATTATAGGCCTTGAGGAAGGTAAAACGCTTATCTTCTGGCACATTGTGGTAAATGCGGAACATATTGCTTTGGGATGCTTTTTTTTCTCTATAAGCTTCATAAGTCTTGTTTTGTTTTGTATAAATACTTATCCAGGTAGAGACATGTATTTTTTTACAAAGACGATATGGGTACGTATATCTTAAATGCCAAGTCTTTAGAATATAAATTTTCAACTCCAAAGATTTAACTTTCTTAAAGGGATAAGAGAAAATGAGAGATATTCATACAGGATCTATTTTGTTAGTTAATTCTTAAATGGTTATGTTATCTTTCCGTAAAGGAACTGAATGTTTTCGAAAAAAGCTTTTTAATTTAAGTACTCTTCAAAAAAAGTTGGTTTTGAATTTAAAATTGGGTGTTTCATGTGTAAATATTTCTTAGAAGAATGTGAGGAAGTGATTTATAATAGAATGGTTGTTGTTTTATTAAACCTTATCTTGCCATTGCTATATGTTCTTATAGAAGTGATTAAGAAATCAGTAGACGAATATAACTTTAAACTGTTTTTCCATATTATTTTAGACTTTGATAGTTATCTACATTTAAGGTTATTCTGAGAAGAATAGAATAGTAGAAATTCTGCGAACAAAATTGAATACCATTTTAATAAATGAATAAGTTTAAAGAAGAATAATTAAAAAAAAACAAAAACAAAGGATTCTACCATATTTAAGAAAAATAATTTTCGCGTCGTGGCAAAATAATTTAGAAGATCTTATTTGTTGTTTGCCCCTGCAAATGCTTAAAATATTATTCGAATTCAAAAAGACAAAAATATTTTTATTAAATAAAGATTACCAGGTTGTTTAGTGAATCAATCTTCCGATAAAAAAGAAGACGAAAGGAACATGAAAAAGAAAAGTTTAGAAAATATGAAAATTAGAAGAAATCAAAGCTTTGACCGAAAAAGTTTCTTAAAACTCAGTGGCAGATTTAAGCCAGTTCGGATAACTGGAAACATTTCAAAATTTATTGACAATGTTCAAATTCGGAACCTCCAGATATGAGATCAAGAAAGAAGACGCTTGATATAGTAGGTAGGTAGGTATAGTTTGATTGGGAAAAAGAAGTGACTGAAAAGCTGCAGTTCTTCTTGGAAGAACACACAGTCAACTCCTTCTATGTCGAATTTGCTCTATGTCGATTTTCCCTCTAACCCCAACTTTTTCGCCATATTTTGGCATTTCAAAACGAAAAAATTGTCCATTTTTCTTAAACTCTCTATTACTCCACCTAGTTTTGATATTTCCGTGAAAATTTAATTTAGAGGGAGTAGACTGTACCTACTATGAAAAGTGTTGGTTGCCACCCTTCTCAGGAAAACTTAAATAAGTCTTATTCGTCCAAGAAATGTTGCCGAATTTTAAAATTAAGAATTTAGAACATACGAACCTTCAGTGTTCACTTCACTGGAACGAAACTTATTGAAGACATTTTTTGACATTAAACTCTCAATATTGAAAACAGGCATATAAGACGAGTTGGTTGTAAAAGAGAAAATGGAAAAAAAGTATCCACTTTAAAAAAATTGTATAAGAGTCTTGAACGACATTGCTAGAAGAAGATTTTGTCAGTTGGAAGACTATTTGAAATCTGGAGACGGACATAATACCGAAATCCAAAAAACCGAAAACCCAAAAGACCGAAAGGCCAAATGACCGAAAATAATATTGAATTTTTTTTTTCAAAATTTTAATTTTTTTTAAATAGATAATTTATTAAACAAAAACAAAATAATTTTTTTAAATCATTAACAAAATTCTTTCTCACCTCAATTCAGAAAAAAATTTGTTATAACGGGTGTTTTTTTTTTCGAGGTATAGAACTTTAAGTTGGCATTACTTTTCAAAACGGCGACCGATTTAACAACTGTCAAGTGATTTATTCTCAGTTTGGTTTGGCAATACATCATAAATAGAATCACGCCTGAACAACGTTTGCAAATTGTGCAATTTTATTTCGAAAATAATGGTTCTAGCGATGTTTAGCGATGGAGCGCCCTTCTGGTTGAATGGCTACGTCAACAAACAAAATTGCCGCATTTGGAGTGAAGCTAATCCTCAAGTGTATGTCGAAACATCCTTACATCCAGAAAAACTGACTGTTTGGTGCGCTTTATGGGCTGGTGGAATCATTGGTCCGTACTTCTTCAAAAACGATGATGGCCACAACGTTACAGTCAATGGTGATCGGTATAGAGCCATGATTACTAACTTTTTCATTCCTGAATTGAACAATCATGATGTCCAGGAGCTGTGGTTCCAACAAGACGGCGCAACATGTCACACAGCTCGTGCCACAATCGATTTATTGAAAGACACGTTTGGTGACCGCCTAATTTCACGTTTTGACCTGTGAATTGGCCTCCAAGATCTTGTGATATAACACCGCTAGACTATTTTCTGTGGGGTTATGTAAAGTCATTGATCTATGCGGATAAACCACAAACGCTTGACCATTTGGAAGACAACATTCGCCGTGTTATTGCCGATATACGGCCACAAATGTTGAAAAAAGTCATCGAAAATTGGACGTACAGATTAGACTACATCCGAGCCAGCCGTGGCAGTCATATGCCAGAAATCCTATTTAAAATGTAATGTCACAAGATTATCTTTCGAATAAATAAAATCATGTCAATCGAATATTCCATCGTTGTTTTATTGCAATTTAAAGTTCTATACCTCTAAAAAAAAAACACCCTTTAAATACCAAAACAATAGCCCTACTTTAATTTCCGGTAGGATTACCCAATCTTAACTGTTGGGGGCATAAGTTGGCCATCCAGGTACTGTTGAATTTGGAAACTTTGGACTCAGGTGCCCGCCAGACGACTGGACATACCCTAAGCGGAGCAACGAAGTTGCGTGAGCGGGACTGACTACAGAAAGGGAGTTAAAATCCCTTGAACTCGCGAAGCGGTCCACCCAGGTGCTGGTAAAGTTAGTATAATCCTCTCAAAAGGTATATATATGAAAAAGAAAGTAAAGAAAACACAAAAGCCTGAAAAAAATTTTCCGAAATCCCGAAAAATTGTTTAAAATGAAAAATTTGCGCAAATTTTTCTGTATTTCGGGAAAAGTTTTTCGGGCTTTCGGTCTTTTGGGTTTTAGGTCTTTTGCCTTTACGTTTTTTTTTGAGTTTTCGGTCTTTTGGCTTTCGGGATTTTGACCCCATTCCTTTAAAATCGCACCATTTTATAGATATAAAAGGAAAAAACAATCATTTGCTCGGTTTATATATCTAAGATCTCCTAGATCAAAAATATTAACACAATTTTTCAGTGAAATTTCTCACTTTTGTTGTCAAAAACCTGAGCCTGAAAATTTTTGGATTCGCTTGCACATGTATGTTTTGTCGCAATGAATTAAATTGATTGAAAAAAAGATGGAGTTCGTTTGGCACTGAAAAGAAGAATTGTATTTACATATGAATTCATGCTCCTGTTCAGTTGAGATGACGGAGCAAATAAATTGAGCGCTTAGAAATATAAAATCGCCTATTGACGATGAAAGAATGTGGTTTGAACTTTTCCTGAAATCTGTCAACAAAGGAGAGATCAACGATACTCTTATAGTCTTGTATCAAAATTGGAAACAAAATTTAGAGTAGACGCTATTGCCGAAGCTTCTTTTTCAATAGGGTAGGATGTGGATAGTTGGACCACTTTCCTTGCGAAGTCTCATTTATAATGGGATAGGATTTTGTGGACCTAAAACTTACAAAAAAATTAGAATAAAACATGAAAAAAGGCAAAAAAGACATTTATAAAAGAGATTCAAAAAACTAAAAATAACCATAAGGCCAAGCGTGCACTTCAGATTATTTTAAAGTGCAGTCAAAAAATCGCAAACATTAAAATGGACAAATCTGCAAGTGCGGGCGCTCTCATTTAAAACAATGCGTTCTATAATATCCCGACTGTATAGTTGTGCGATTGCAATCGCAAGTGCGCGCCTGGCCTAAGGCTTTGACAACCACCAGTTTCCTTATACAATCGCCTAGATCGCTAATTTTCCGCTTTCATTCAGCCGCGGAAAATTCAGCGCCTTACCATTTTTTGATAGTGTTATTTTTAGTAAAGTTATCATATAAAATTGGCGTCAAGTTAGCGAAACACATGATTTAAAAAAACTAACAGAGTGGCAAAATTTTAAAATCCACAACTAATTAACGGCAAAAAATCGGCAAATTCCCGTTATGTTAGCGTTTATTTTTTTTTTCCAAAGTCGTTTCGGTTAGTTGATGGACATCACATCATAATTTTTCATTAGCTCAAAATATTTCACGTAGTATGACAATGCGGCATCAAGTCAACTTGTCATAAGCTGGTCATGACAATGCATGCAAAAAAGGTATTTTTTTTTGTTTTTCTCTTTTTCTTGTGTAGTAATGTAGGTACCTAAATATATATTTGAAAATGTAAAGTAAAACAAACAAGAAAAGACAGAAGAAAAGAAAAAAATGCAACAAACTTATAAATAAATACTACTACAACTACCTACTACTACCGAGACGCTGAAAAAGGCAAAAAGGGTAACACTTTTGCCATTCCCATTACAATTTTCGATATTTCCGTGGATTTTTAAAGCTCAAAATGTTATGAAATATAATAAAGTTGTTTTCACATTTTAAAGAAAACATAAAATTCATACAAAAAATTAAAACAACAAACAACTTTAATTTTTGAAAATATTTTTTTAATTTTTCATAAAATTTAGAGCCTTAAAAACACACGTAAAATTTTTAAAATTCACTCATAACTTTTTGCCATCTGATCACAGATTTATTAAAAAAACATAAGAACGTTATCCTGTTCTTAAAACATTATCATATTTTGAAAATGCTTCAATTCTCTAAAACCAATTTATTTATAAAATCAGATTTATATCGACAAGTAAAATATTTATTTATGTCCCAAATTTACATTTTACCCCATAAAATTTTCGAGGTGTATCAATTTAAAGATCAACCCAAACATCGCCTGATAGGACTTTGTATAAGTTTTTTTTTTCTGACAAACCCTCATCTATTAGATATTCACTGTTCGGCCAAATTTATTGAATCCGCGGGTTAATTTAATATTCATTGGTCTTCCGGGTTTCTTTGAACGAAGACAACAAAATTTGCATGAATTTGGCTTAAACTCAAAAGTGTCATTTATATGTTTATTCTTTTAAACAAAATAGATGAATACTCAGGTATGTATATAAATTTTGAATTACTTATATATATAAAAAAAAGGACAACAAAATGATTTCAAATTTGAACCTTTTTAACTTTCCATATAAATAGAAAAATTATTATATTCTTCCGTGACTTTCTTCTTATATTTCCTTCAAATCACTTAGGTATATATTTGGCGTTTATTTCAAAAAAGGACGATCAAAAAAGTCACCTCAAAATAGATAGAACCCCAATCAAAATGGCTGTCACTTTGAATGAGAAATCACCAACAAAACTGTTAAAAAATGTTCTATCTATCACAGCCAAAGTCGGCAAATGTACATATATATATTGATATTATTGGTTACGAGTGTCCTTTTAAAAATTGACAAAATGTATCTGTTTAACATTTTGTTTGTACGTGGGCATATTTCAGTCGTCTAAATTTAATAAGGAAGCGTGTTAGAAAACACAACGCTGTTAAACGAAAAGAATTACAATCAATCATTTATAAAAAATGACAGTTTTCGATTGATGGTCAAAATGAAATGGAAACAAAAACATTTAATGAAAATCTATAGGTACCTAGGCACCGGAAAATTTGATTAATATTAGGCGTGTTTTATTGGTAAGTGTTTAGTCACTTTAGCAAAATTTTGTATGGGATACGAAAAGTGGCGATAAATTGGTCAGTCATTGACGTATTAGGTATGGATCGCCAGTAGCCAACTTCACGCGTGTTCCAACATAACTAGGGGCGCCATCAACTACTAGCAGGGAATCTGCGTACCAGTGCTACGCTTGTTTTAATTAATCATTTAATTTTAATATATTTAGGTGGAAATTGTAATCAAACTAGTTTTACTTTACAAAACAAATCCACTCTACATGGCATTGAGTTACTTGTATATGAATATGTCGTCGTTTTATTTAAATTTTAAACGCGAAATTAGTACACTTATTTAACACTAAAAGATGATGGCGTTTTTTGGCCGCTTTTAGCTGGAACAACATTTTTTGGCTGTTTGTATAAAAATTTCAACCGACTGGCGGTCCATATCTAGTACGTCAATGTGGTCAGTAATTAAAGTGAACATAAAAGTGAAGATAAAATCTTGGAATGCCTGGAAATTTTTGGCGCAAAATATAATGTCAATACATTTTTTGCTTAAAGGTTGGTGGCACCTATGACAGCTCAAGACATGGAGTCCATATACAATGAATATTAATGGTTGTGTTCATTGTGTTTTCCTTTAGGGCCGCGTTTTGCGGAAGAAGTAAGAAGCTTTCAACCTACGAAAGTTGCAAGAAAGTTAAAAACAAATAAAAATTGGTCAAAGCAGATCTTTAAATAAAATTATATAATTTGGAATTTAATTTGGTAATATTCAAGCTAAATAATGATTATTTATCCGGTTTTTATTTGTTTGTAGTGGAAGGTGGGGTACAAGTTGACCAACTCGGCATATACAAATAGCCATACTTTGAAGACACATCCATAAAATTATTTGAAACTTCGGCTTGGCATAAAGTCAAGAATACCAACTTTGAAATAAAATAAAAAAGTGGATACAAAAGTGAATATAGCGTTTTATTAGTTCTTTCCAGTGCTGACTAACTAAAAATTACCAACAAAACACGACTATTAAAACAATCTGTCCATTGATAGAAAAATTGTTGGTTAACCTAGTTTAATGAAATTTTATGAAACATTATTAAATTTGAGTTTGTACGGTAAACAAAAGCCAGTCACCACGCAGGCCAAAGTCACCCCAGTTCACGGTACCTATAACTAAATAGAATTTAAGTTTTCGGAAACATGCATTTAATTTCTCTTTCTGTAGAAGGCATGTAACGATGCAAGTTCAGTAACTACTTATGTTTACCTGTTTACCTGTCCAGGTGTAGAAAATATGCTAAAACATTTCGCGAAATCTCGAAAAAATTCCGGCAAATTGAGGAGTTACTCCGCCAGTAAAATACTTTGCTATGGATGATATCGAGCAGAAATTATCGTATCAGTCGAAAACTGCCTGTTGCGAGTTAGAACGAAAAACCAAAAATAAAAGAAACATTGTTTTATTAATATCTAAACACGAATATAAAATTGATTGGTAAATTGTTTAAACAATTTGAACTTTCTTTGATTTGATTTTATGTGAGGAAATAGCCACATAAAACAAACAAAGTAGTTTTGTGGTAAAAAAAAGTAGCATACATGTTGAGCATATACTTTTATAATTTTTTTTCAGTAATGAAAATAATGTACATTATGTACCTTGCTACCTTATGTATATTTAAAAAACATAAGTAAAAAAGAAAAACTATTCACATACAAAAATAAAGTGTTTGCCTCGACAGTGTTTTTTATCAAATATTTCTTCAGCAACAAAACAATAAACAATCTATTCAAAATACCTACCTACATACAAAACAAAAACACAATTTTTAAAGCTTTTTAAAACTCTTAAAATAAAAAATTAAAATACTAATAAAAATAATAATCTAAAATAAACTCAAATTAGTAGGTAGACAACTGCTTATAAGCATTTGTTAGATTTCGATGTTTAAGACAACTAAAATACAACTCAACTCTCTTCCATAATACGAACAGACAACTGAAAAGACGACAAATTTGTTAGTTGACAGCTAAATGACAACTGGTTGTCTTTTGACAGTCAACTAGTTGTGATCGATAATACCAAATGTGAGAATGACAACTAAACCATAGTTGAGTTGTCTTCCATAATAAGGGCATTTGATTGTGGGCGGAAAAGTAAATGGTCAGGTCATGTGTAAAATACTATATTTATCAAAAAGCAGGCTACCTAACACTTGATCCCTTGAAACTTAGGTTGACTGACATTTTTGAGCTAGTTTTCAGGAAACTGCATGTTAGCCGATCACCCAGCAAAATTTTCATCTGCGGTGACAGAGTTTCGTTTGAAAAAGCGAAACCAAAGAAAACTTTTGGGACAATCAGTGTGGACTAAGAAAAAACCAATCAAAAAATTTGTGAATATCATCAAAATTGATATCAGGTGAACACCTCAAAATATAGGTACATTTAGAATAAAACATTTTCAAACCGGATAATCGGTATATTTTAAAAGCAATAGAAACGTACCTACATACCTATAGGTATTAAATGTTTGAATAAATATTTAAATAAAGGACACGAATGAACGCACAAACTCCAACTACAGGGTTGCAGATCTTGTTCTTATAAATTCAAAATAGGTAGGCAGATATATCAAATAGAACTCAG
This sequence comes from Baccha elongata, assembly GCA_951217065.1. Taxonomy (NCBI): domain Eukaryota; kingdom Metazoa; phylum Arthropoda; class Insecta; order Diptera; family Syrphidae; genus Baccha; species Baccha elongata. The sequence goes on from OX578272.1 coordinate 155,645,053, forward strand.
CAAAATGAAAATGAAAGTAGGTAGATAGGTACGACGTACGATTGATTTATCCAAGTTTCCTCTTGTGACGAATTGCAAGATAAAATCATTTGCACCACTGCCTTTGCAAGAAATTATTCTTGCAAGTTTTAAATAAATACAAATTAAAAGGTATACAATTCAATTATAAGTTCAATTATACAGTTTTTATCTATAACTTAAAATATCTATAGGTAGGTACCTACCTTTGCAAAAAGTTTTAAAGTTATGTCGTCTCATTTTAAAAATATAGATAGGTAAGTACCTACAACAACGCGTGGGTGTTTTAGAGCTACCTACCCTGCGTCTTCACATAATTTTACAATGCAGAACTCGAATAAACATTATGTATGTAGATAAATTAATTAATGAATATAATAAAGAAAAATACACTCACCAATTTAATTAAAATTTAAATATGCCAGATTAGTAAGCGGTTGATTAACATCAATAGACACAAATAAAACACTGCACTTTAATTTTTTGTTTATTAATTTTGATAATTTAATAACGAGCCACGATAAACATTAAGCAAACATTTCGAAAAACGCCTTTGCGAAACGCAACGCAGCGCAGATACATCAATTTTATAAAATGCCATAAGCCGAACACAGACGAATAATTAAACTAGACCAATTTTTACATTATTATCGACAACAACACGGATTTTTATTTTATTTTATTAAAAGAAAACGCTCAATTTTTATTTTTTAATTCGATCAATTGGAAATAAAACACTTTTTTAACACAGGCAGACCGATCTACCATTCTAAAAACAAAACAAATAGCAAGGAACAAATTAAAAAAAAACACGCATAATATTTCTTATCAAATAAAATTATTGGAAAAAACAATTGAGTATAAAGGAAACGTATTTTTCAAATCGAAACTAATAAAATAAACAGCAAGTTATTATTATTTATTTCGGGACCGATCGCAGATTAACCAATTCGTCAATTCATCGCGCACTAACTAACAAAATAATGTAATAAGAAGAATAAAAAACAGTTAACTTTCCAGATGTACTGGAAAGTTTCCAGATGGACTAGAAAGGAATGGAAAAAGCGCATTGATGGTCCTCGGTTGTGTGGAAATGTACACTATGGAGTATGGGGTGTTGTGGCCTTTTGGCCTGTGGGGTCGGGGTGTGCTTAATCATGCAGTGTTGCAGTGGTGTGGGTGTCGCTTTCGACTTTATTTCGTGTGTGTCGTTCGAGCGAGACTTGAGATTGAGATTTGAGAGGCTGTTGGAAGCTTGAATGCTAGACAATGATGAAAAGAGATGGAGGGGGGTTATCTGGACGTTTTTGCTCGTCATTTTGTTTAATTCACGAAAACAGGAATGCACTAAATACATATGGGTGAGTTTTTAAATTGGGAAAGCGTGACGTGAGAGACTATTCTAAAATTCTCACTTGAGAAAGTGAGATGCGCTGCTATGAATGGTTGTTCCTAGTATTAAGTTTATCACATTGAAAAATATACATATATGTATTCAATGTATTATACCTATAATACACCCATAGAATTCGTTATAATAACCTATAAAAATGATAAAAGATTGTTACCATAAAAGATCTTTTATAATTCATAAAAGAAAATTCATAACAGAATACCTAACAGGTTTCGCCGAATAGGCCCAAATTTTGTTTAAATTTCTATTTTTTAATCTTATTTTCGAATCTATTGCATACCTAATTAAAAAAATATTTCAGAACTATTAATTAAAAAAAAAATTAAGACCTTAAATTCAGGTAGCTAGCTACTGTTGTTTTTTATTTGTTATATCTAATAGGTAAGTACCTATGTGTTACCTATAGAAGAAGGTAGGTAAATAGGACTAGGTGATGCAACTTGCCTAAATAATATATCAATTGTGTGCGAAATGAGTATCAGGACTATTTCGTCGTGCAGGAGCAACCTGCGAACGGCGCGGCGGCGTGGCGTACCTAACTGAAAGTTATACGAAACACTTCGATTTATTATTGTATTTTTATGAGATTTTTTGTTTCATCAGTGGTTTTCATGTTACCTATCTACTAGAACTAGACTTTAATGATATCTTACCTACCACCTCGCATATAGTAAAGTGATCGCTGATTTCCTGCACTTACAATTAACATACCAACCTTCCTAGGTAATTATTTTATTTCAATTAAATTTAAATTGTAGGTACCTATATATTGTATCAAATAATTAGAGCTACTACAAGGGCAAATACGTGAGACCCAGTTGTGTATTTTATTTAATACAAAAGATCCTTACTTTACTACTCAAATTAAATATGGAGTGGAGCAGAGCTTCTTTTTTCGTTTTCTGTCGCAAACTTATACATACCTACAAATTCGCCTTTTTCCTTGTGTTTATAAAAAAATAATATGTAGATGTAGCTAATGTACAACAGAATGGGCTTCCGAACAAAACCAATACCATGGTTATTATAACGAATTCTATGGGTGTATTATAGGTATAATACATTGAATGCATATATGTATATTTTTCAATGCGATAAACTTAATACTAGGAACAACCATTCATAGCAGCGCATCTCACTTTCTCACTTATATTAAGAAAGTGAGAATTTTAGAATAGTCTCTCACGTCACGCTTCCCCAATTTAAAAACTCACCCATATGTATACGGTGCATTTCTGTTTTCGTGAATTAAACAAAATGACGAGCAAAAACGTCCAGACAACCCCCCTCCATCTCTTTTCATCATTGTCTAGCATTCAAGCTTCCAACATCCTCTCAAATCTCAATCTCAAGTCTCGCTCGAACGACACACACGAAATAAAGTCGAAAGCGACACCCACACCACTGCAACACTGCATGATTAAGCACACCCCGACCCCACAGGCCAAAAGGCCACAACACAACACCCCATAGTGTACATTTCCACACAACCGAGGACCATCAATGCGCTTTTTCCATTCCTTTCTAGTCCATCTGGAAACTCTCCAGTACATCTGGAAAGTTAACTGTTTTTTATTCTTCTTATTACTTTATTTTGTTAGTGAGGCGCGATGAATTGACGAATTGGTTAATCCGCGATCGGTCCCGAAACAAATATTAATAACTTGCTGTTTATTTTATTAGTTTCGATTTGAAAAATACGTTTCCTTTATACTCAATTGTTTTTCCCAATAATTTTATTTGATAAGAAATATTATAATTGCGTGTTTTTTTTATAATTTGTTCCTTGCAAATTGTTTTGTTTTTAGAATGGTAGATCGGTCTGCCTGTGTTAAAAAAATGTTTTATTTTCAATTGATCGAATTCAAAAATAAAAATTGAGCGTTTTCTTTTAATAAAATAAAATAAAAATCCGTGTTGTTGTCGAAAATAATGTAAAAATTGGTCTAGTTTAATTATTCGTCTGTGTTCGGCTTATGGCATTTTATAAAATTGATGTATCTGCGCTGCGTTGCGTTTCGCTTCTCGTTTTGTTTTAAAAAAAAAGTGTATAAAGGCGTTTTTCGAAATGTTTGCTTAATGTTTATCGTGGCTCGTTATTAAATTATCAAAATTAATAAACAAAAAATTAAAGTGCAGTGTTTTATTTGTGTCTATTGATGTTAATCAACCGCTAACTAATCTGGCATATTTAAATTTTAATTAAATTGGTGAGTGTATTTTTCTTTATTATATTCATTAATTAATTTATCTACATACATAATGTTTATTCGAGTTCTGCATTGTAAAATTATGTGAAGACGCAGGCCTTTAGAAAACCCCTAAATATCGTTAGTTTTGCCTAAAAGTGCTTTGTTCTCGAGATAAAGCGCTTTTTCCAAAATTCAAAAATCCAAATTTTTTAGAATTTTCTTTCCCTCTTTCAATATGATTTTTATAGTTGGTTTTCCTTTAGAAAACCCGTAAAAATCGTTACTTTTAGCTAAAAGTGATTTCCCTTCGAGATACAGCGTTTTTGCTAAATTTCAAAACTGATCCCTAAATATCGTTAGTTTTGCCTAAAAGTGCTTTGTTCTCGAGATAAAGCGCTTTTTCCAAAATTAAAAAATCCAAATTTTTCAGAATTTTCTTTCTCTTTTTCAATATGTTTTTTATAGTTGGTTTCCCTTTAGAAAACCCGTAAAAATCGTTACTTTTAGCTAAAAGTGATTTCCCTTCGAGATACAGCGTTTTTGCTAAATTTCAAAACTGATCTAAATATCGTTAGTTTTGCCTAAAAGTGCTTTGTTCTCGAGATAAAGCGCTTTTTCCAAAATTCAAAAATCCAAATTTTTCAGAATTTTCTTTCCCTCTTTCAATATGATTTTTATAGTTGGTTTCCCTTTAGAAAACCCGTAAAAATCGTTACTTTTAGCTAAAAGTGATTTCCCTTCGAGATACAGCGTTTTTGCTAAATTTCAAAACTGATCCCTAAATATCGTTAGTTTTGCCCAAAAGTGCTTTGTTCTCGAGATAAAGCGCTTTTTCCAAAATTCAAAAATCCAAATTTTTCAGAATTTTCTTTCTCTTTTTCATGTTTTTTTATAGTTGGTTTCCCTTTAGAAAACCCGTAAAAATCGTTACTTTTAGCTAAAAGTGATTTGCCTTCGAGATACAGCGTTTTTGCTAAATTTCAAAACTGATCCCTAAATATCGTTAGTTTTGCCTAAAAGTGCTTTGTTCTCGAGATAAAGCGCTTTTTCCAAAATTCAAAAATCCAAATTTTTCAGAATTTTCTTTCCCTCTTTCAATATGATTTTTATAGTTGGTTTTCCTTTAAAAAACCCGTAAAAATCGTTACTTTTAGCTAAAAGTGATTTCCCTTCGAGATACAGCGTTTTTGCTAAATTTCAAAACTGATCCCTAAATATCGTTAGTTTTGCCTAAAAGTGCTTTGTTCTCGAGATAAAGCGCTTTTTCCAAAATTCAAAAATCCAAATTTTTCAGAATTTTCTTTCTCTTTTTCAATATGTTTTTTATAGTTGGTTTCCCTTTAGAAAACCCGTAAAAATCGTTACTTTTAGCTAAAAGTGATTTCCCTTCGAGATACAGCGTTTTTGCTAAATTTCAAAACTGATCCCTAAATATCGTTAGTTTTGCCTAAAAGTGCTTTGTTCTCGAGAGAAAGCGCTTTTTCCAAAATTCAAAAATCCAAATTTTTCAGAATTTTCTTTCTCTTTTCTATGATTTTTATAGTTGGTTTCCCTTTAGAAAACCCGTAAAAATCGTTACTTTTAGCTAAAAGTGATTTCCCTTCGAGATACAGCGTTTTTGCTAAATTTCAAAACTGATCCCTAAATATCGTTAGTTTTGCCTAAAAGTGCTTTGTTCTCGAGATAAAGCGCTTTTTCCAAAATTCAAAAATCCAAATTTTTCAGAATTTTCTTTCTCTTTTTCAATATGTTTTTTATAGTTGGTTTCCCTTTAGAAAACCCGTAAAAATCGTTACTTTTAGCTAAAAGTGATTTCCCTTCGAGATACAGCGTTTTTGCTAAATTTCAAAACTGATCCCTAAATATCGTTAGTTTTGCCTAAAAGTGTTTTGTTCTCGAGATAAAGCGCATTTTCCAAAATTCAAAAATCCAAATTTTTCAGAATTTTCTTTCTCTTTTCCAATATGATTTTTATAGTTGGTTTCCCTTTAGAAAACCCGTAAAAATCGTTACTTTTAGCTAAAAGTGATTTCCCTTCGAGATACAGCGTTTTTGCTTAATTTCAAAATTCAAAAATCCAAATTTTTCAGAATTTTCTTTCTCTTTTCCAATATGTTTTTTATAGTTGGTTTCCCTTTAGAAAACCCGTAAAAATCGTTACTTTTAGCTAAAAGTGATTTCCCTTCGAGATACAGCGTTTTTGCTAAATTCCAAACTGATCCCTAAATATCGTTAGTTTTGCCTAAAAGTGCTTTGTTCTCGAGATAAAGCGCTTTTTCCAAAATTCAAAAATCCAAATTTTTCAGAATTTTCTTTCTCTTTTCCAATATGATTTTTATAGTTGATTTCCCTTTAGAAAACTCGTAAAAATCGTTACTTTTAGCTAAAAGTGATTTCCCTTCGAGATACAGCGTTTTTGCTTAATTTCAAAATTCAAAAATCCAAATTTTTCAGAATTTTCTTTCGCTTTTCCAATATGTTTTTTATAGTTGGTTTCCCTTTAGAAAACCCGTAAAAATCGTTACTTTTAGCTAAAAGTGATTTCCCTTCGAGATACAGCGTTTTTGCTAAATTTCAAAACTGATCCCTAAATATCGTTAGTTTTGCCTAAAAGTGCTTTGTTCTCAAGATAAAGCGCTTTTTCCAAAATTCAAAAATCCAAATTTTTCAGAATTTTCTTTCTCTTTTTCAATATGTTTTTTATAGTTGGTTTCCCTTTAGAAAACCCGTAAAAATCGTTACTTTTAGCTAAAAGTGATTTCCCTTCGAGATACAGCGTTTTTGCTAAATTTCAAAACTGATCCCTAAATATCGTTAGTTTTGCCTAAAAGTGCTTTGTTCTCGAGATAAAGCGCTTTTTCCAAAATTCAAAAATCCAAATTTTTCAGAATTTTCTTTCTCTTTTTCAATATGTTTTTTATAGTTGGTTTCCCTTTAGAAAACCCGTAAAAATCGTTACTTTTAGCTAAAAGTGATTTCCCTTCGAGATACAGCGTTTTTGCTAAATTTCAAAACTGATCCCTAAATATCGTTAGTTTTGCCTAAAAGTGCTTTGTTCTCGAGATAAAGCGCTTTTTCCAAAATTCAAAAATCCAAATTTTTCAGAATTTTCTTTCTCTTTTTCAATATGTTTTTTATAGTTGGTTTCCCTTTAGAAAACCCGTAAAAATCGTTACTTTTAGCTAAAAGTGATTTCCCTTCGAGATACAGCGTTTTTGCTAAATTTCAAAACTGATCCCTAAATATCGTTAGTTTTGCCTAAAAGTGCTTTGTTCTCGAGATAAAGCGCTTTTTCCAAAATTCAAAAATCCAAATTTTTCAGAATTTTCTTTCTCTTTTTCAATATGTTTTTTATAGTTGGTTTCCCTTTAGAAAACCCGTAAAAATCGTTACTTTTAGCTAAAAGTGATTTCCCTTCGAGATACAGCGTTTTTGCTAAATTTCAAAACTGATCCCTAAATATCGTTAGTTTTGCCTAAAAGTGCTTTGTTCTCGAGATAAAGCGCTTTTTCCAAAATTCAAAAATCCAAATTTTTCAGAATTTTCTTTCTCTTTTTCAATATGTTTTTTATAGTTGGTTTCCCTTTAGAAAACCCGTAAAAATCGTTACTTTTAGCTAAAAGTGATTTCCCTTCGAGATACAGCGTTTTTGCTAAATTTCAAAACTGATCCCTAAATATCGTTAGTTTTGCCTAAAAGTGCTTTGTTCTCGAGATAAAGCGCTTTTTCCAAAATTCAAAAATCCAAATTTTTCAGAATTTTCTTTCTCTTTTTCAATATTTTTTTTATAGTTGGTTTCCCTTTAGAAAACCCGTAAAAATCGTTACTTTTAGCTAAAAGTGATTTCCCTTCGAGATACAGCGTTTTTGCTAAATTTCAAAACTGATCCCTAAATATCGTTAGTTTTGCCTAAAAGTGCTTTGTTCTCGAGATAAAGCGCTTTTTCCAAAATTCAAAAATCCAAATTTTTCAGAATTTTCTTTCTCTTTTTCAATATGTTTTTTATAGTTGGTTTCCCTTTAGAAAACCCGTAAAAATCGTTACTTTTAGCTAAAAGTGATTTCCCTTCGAGATACAGCGTTTTTGCTAAATTTCAAAACTGATCCCTAAATATCGTTAGTTTTGCCTAAAAGTGCTTTGTTCTCGAGATAAAGCGCTTTTTCCAAAATTCAAAAATCCAAATTTTTCAGAATTTTCTTTCTCTTTTTCAATATGTTTTTTATAGTTGGTTTCCCTTTAGAAAACCCGTAAAAATCGTTACTTTTAGCTAAAAGTGATTTCCCTTCGAGATACAGCGTTTTTGCTAAATTTCAAAACTGATCCCTAAATATCGTTAGTTTTGCCTAAAAGTGCTTTGTTCTCGAGATAAAGCGCTTTTTCCAAAATTCAAAAATCCAAATTTTTCAGAATTTTCTTTCTCTTTTTCAATATGTTTTTTATAGTTGGTTCACTTTAGAAAACCCGTAAAAATCGTTACTTTTAGCTAAAAGTGATTTCCCTTCGAGATACAGCGTTTTTGCTAAATTTCAAAACTGATCCCTAAATATCGTTAGTTTTGCCTAAAAGTGCTTTGTTCTCGAGATAAAGCGCTTTTTCCAAAATTCAAAAATCCAAATTTTTCAGAATTTTCTTTCTCTTTTCCAATATGATTTTTATAGTTGGTTTCCCTTTAGAAAACCCGTAAAAATCGTTACTTTTAGCTAAAAGTGATTTCCCTTCGAGATACAGCGTTTTTGCTAAATTTCAAAACTGATCCCTAAATATCGTTAGTTTTGCCTAAAAGTGCTTTGTTCTCGAGATAAAGCGCTTTTTCCAAAATTCAAAAATCCAAATTTTTCAGAATTTTCTTTCTCTTTTCCAATATGAATTTTATAGTTGGTTTCCCTTTAGAAAACCCGTAAAAATCGTTACTTTTAGCTAAAAGTGATTTCCCTTCGAGATACAGCGTTTTTGCTAAATTTCAAAACTGATCCCTTAATATCGTTAGTTTTGCCTAAAAGTGCTTTGTTCTCGAGATAAAGCGCATTTTCCAAAATTCAAAAATCCAAATTTTTCAGAATTTTCTTTCCCTCTTTCAATATGATTTTTATAGTTGGTTTCCCTTTAGAAAACCCGTAAAAATCGTTACTTTTAGCTAAAAGTGATTTCCCTTCGAGATACAGCGTTTTTGCTTAATTTCAAAATTCAAAAATCCAAATTTTTCAGAATTTTCTTTCTCTTTTCCAATATGTTTTTTATAGTTGGTTTCCCTTTAGAAAACCCGTAAAAATCGTTACTTTTAGCTAAAAGTGATTTCCCTTCGAGATACAGCGTTTTTGCTAAATTTCAAAACTGATCCCTAAATATCGTTAGTTTTGCCTAAAAGTGCTTTGTTCTCGAGATAAAGCGCTTTTTCCAAAATTCAAAAATCCAAATTTTTCAGAATTTTCTTTCTCTTTTCCAATATGATTTTTATAGTTGGTTTCCCTTTAGAAAACCCGTAAAAATCGTTACTTTTAGCTAAAAGTGATTTCCCTTCGAGATAATGCGTTTTTGCTTAATTTCAAAATTCAAAAATCCAAATTTTTCAGAATTTTCTTTCTCTTTTCCAATATGTTTTTTATAGTTGGTTTCCCTTTAGAAAACCCGTAAAAATCGTTACTTTTAGCTAAAAGTGATTTCCCTTCGAGATACAGCGTTTTTGCTTAATTTCAAAACTGATCCCTAAATATCGTTAGTTTTGCCTAAAAGTGCTTTGTTCTCGAGATAAAGCGCTTTTTCCAAAATTAAAAAATCCAAATTTTTCAGAATTTTCTTTCTCTTTTTCAATATGTTTTTTATAGTTGGTTTCCCTTTAGAAAACCCGTAAAAATCGTTACTTTTAGCTAAAAGTGATTTCCCTTCGAGATACAGCGTTTTTGCTAAATTTCAAAACTGATCCCTAAATATCGTTTTGCCTAAAAGTGTTTTGTTCTCGAGATAAAGCGCATTTTCCAAAATTCAAAAATCCAAATTTTTCAGAATTTTCTTTCCCTCTTTCAATATGTTTTTTATAGTTGGTTTCCCTTTAGAAAACCCGTAAAAATCGTTACTTTTAGCTAAAAGTGATTTCCCTTCGAGATACAGCGTTTTTGCTAAATTTCAAAACTGATCCCTAAATATCGTTAGTTTTGCCTAAAAGTGCTTTGTTCTCGAGATAAAGCGCTTTTTCCAAAATTCAAAAATCCAAATTTTTCAGAATTTTCTTTCTCTTTTTCAATATGTTTTTTATAGTTGGTTTCCCTTTAGAAAACCCGTAAAAATCGTTACTTTTAGCTAAAAGTGATTTCCCTTCGAGATACAGCGTTTTTGCTAAATTTCAAAACTGATCCCTAAATATCGTTAGTTTTGCCTAAAAGTGCTTTGTTCTCGAGATAAAGCGCTTTTTCCAAAATTCAAAAATCCAAATTTTTCAGAATTTTCTTTCTCTTTTTCAATATGTTTTTTATAGTTGGTTTCCCTTTAGAAAACCCGTAAAAATCGTTACTTTTAGCTAAAAGTGATTTCCCTTCGAGATACAGCGTTTTTGCTAAATTTCAAAACTGATCCCTAAATATCGTTAGTTTTGCCTAAAAGTGCTTTGTTCTCGAGATAAAGCGCTTTTTTCAAAAATCCAAATTTTTCAGAATTTTCTTTCTCTTTTTCAATATGTTTTTTATAGTTGGTTTCCCTTTAGAAAACCCGTAAAAATCGTTACTTTTAGCTAAAAGTGATTTTCCTTCGAGATACAGCGTTTTTGCTAAATTTCAAAACTGATCCCTAAATATCGTTAGTTTTGCCTAAAAGTGCTTTGTTCTCGAGATAAAGCGCTTTTTCCAAAATTCAAAAATCCAAATTTTTCAGAATTTTCTTTCTCTTTTTCAATATGTTTTTTATAGTTGGTTTCCCTTTAGAAAACCCGTAAAAATCGTTACTTTTAGCTAAAAGTGATTTCCCTTCGAGATACAGCGTTTTTGCTAAATTTCAAAACTGATCCCTAAATATCGTTAGTTTTGCCTAAAAGTGCTTTGTTCTCGAGATAAAGCGCTTTTTCCAAAATTCAAAAATCCAAATTTTTCAGAATTTTCTTTCTCTTTTTCAATATGTTTTTTATAGTTGGTTTCCCTTTAGAAAACCCGTAAAAATCGTTACTTTTAGCTAAAAGTGATTTCCCTTCGAGATACAGCGTTTTTGCTAAATTTCAAAACTGATCCCTAAATATCGTTAGTTTTGCCTAAAAGTGCTTTGTTCTCGAGATAAAGCGCTTTTTCCAAAATTCAAAAATCCAAATTTTTCAGAATTTTCTTTCTCTTTTTCAATATGTTTTTTATAGTTGGTTTCCCTTTAGAAAACCCGTAAAAATCGTTACTTTTAGCTAAAAGTGATTTCCCTTCGAGATACAGCGTTTTTGCTAAATTTCAAAACTGATCCCTAAATATCGTTAGTTTTGCCTAAAAGTGCTTTGTTCTCGAGATAAAGCGCTTTTTCCAAAATTCAAAAATCCAAATTTTTCAGAATTTTCTTTCTCTTTTTCAATATGTTTTTTATAGTTGGTTTCCCTTTAGAAAACCCGTAAAAATCGTTACTTTTAGCTAAAAGTGATTTCCCTTCGAGATACAGCGTTTTTGCTAAATTTCAAAACTGATCCCTAAATATCGTTAGTTTTGCCTAAAAGTGCTTTGTTCTCGAGATAAAGCGCTTTTTCCAAAATTCAAAAATCCAAATTTTTCAGAATTTTCCTTCTCTTTTCCAATATGATTTTTATAGTTGGTTTCCCTTTAGAAAACCCGTAAAAATCGTTACTTTTAGCTAAAAGTGATTTCCCTTCGAGATACAGCGTTTTTGCTTAATTTCAAAATTCAAAAATCCAAATTTTTCAGAATTTTCTTTCTCTTTTCCAATATGTTTTTTATAGTTGGTTTCCCTTTAGAAAACCCGTAAAAATCGTTACTTTTAGCTAAAAGTGATTTCCCTTCGAGATACAGCGTTTTTGCTAAATTTCAAAACTGATCCCTAAATATCGTTAGTTTTGCCTAAAAGTGCTTTGTTCTCGAGATAAAGCGCTTTTTCCAAAATTCAAAAATCCAAATTTTTCAGAATTTTCTTTCTCTTTTTCAATATGTTTTTTATAGTTGGTTTCCCTTTAGAAAACCCGTAAAAATCGTTACTTTTAGCTAAAAGTGATTTCCCTTCGAGATACAGCGTTTTTGCTAAATTTCAAAACTGATCTCTAAATATCGTTAGTTTTGCCTAAAAGTGTTTTGTTCTCGAGATAAAGCGCATTTTCCAAAATTCAAAAATCCAAATTTTTCAGAATTTTCTTTCCCTCTTTCAATATGTTTTTTATAGTTGGTTTCCCTTTAGAAAACCCGTAAAAATCGTTACTTTTAGCTAAAAGTGATTTCCCTTCGAGATACAGCGTTTTTGCTAAATTTCAAAACTGATCCCTAAATATCGTTAGTTTTGCCTAAAAGTGCTTTGTTCTCGAGATAAAGCGCTTTTTCCAAAATTCAAAAATCCAAATTTTTCAGAATTTTCTTTCTCTTTTTCAATATGTTTTTTATAGTTGGTTTCCCTTTAGAAAACCCGTAAAAATCGTTACTTTTAGCTAAAAGTGATTTCCCTTCGAGATACAGCGTTTTTGCTAAATTTCAAAACTGATCCCTAAACATCGTTAGTTTTGCCTAAAAGTGCTTTGTTCTCGAGATAAAGCGCTTTTTCCAAAATTCAAAAATCCAAATTTTTCAGAATTTTCTTTCTCTTTTTCAATATGTTTTTTATAGTTGGTTTCCCTTTAGAAAACCCGTAAAAATCGTTACTTTTAGCTAAAAGTGATTTCCCTTCGAGATACAGCGTTTTTGCTAAATTTCAAAACTGATCCCTAAATATCGTTAGTTTTGCCTAAAAGTGCTTTGTTCTCGAGATAAAGCGCTTTTTCCAAAATTCAAAAATCCAAATTTTTCAGAATTTTCTTTCTCTTTTTCAATATGTTTTTTATAGTTGGTTTCCCTTTAGAAAACCCGTAAAAATCGTTACTTTTAGCTAAAAGTGATTTCCCTTCGAGATACAGCGTTTTTGCTAAATTTCAAAACTGATCCCTAAATATCGTTAGTTTTGCCTAAAAGTGCTTTGTTCTCGAGATAAAGCGCTTTTTCCAAAATTCAAAAATCCAAATTTTTCAGAATTTTCTTTCTCTTTTTCAATATGTTTTTTATAGTTGGTTTCCCTTTAGAAAACCCGTAAAAATCGTTACTTTTAGCTAAAAGTGATTTCCCTTCGAGATACAGCGTTTTTGCTAAATTTCAAAACTGATCCCTAAATATCGTTAGTTTTGCCTAAAAGTGCTTTGTTCTCGAGATAAAGCGCTTTTTCCAAAATTCAAAAATCCAAATTTTTCAGAATTTTCTTTCTCTTTTTCAATATGTTTTTTATAGTTGGTTTCCCTTTAGAAAACCCGTAAAAATCGTTACTTTTAGCTAAAAGTGATTTCCCTTCGAGATACAGCGTTTTTGCTAAATTTCAAAACTGATCCCTAAATATCGTTAGTTTTGCCTAAAAGTGCTTTGTTCTCGAGATAAAGCGCTTTTTCCAAAATTCAAAAATCCAAATTTTTCAGAATTTTCTTTCTCTTTTTCAATATGTTTTTTATAGTTGGTTTCCCTTTAGAAAACCCGTAAAAATTGTTACTTTTAGCTAAAAGTTATTTCCCTTCGAGATACAGCGTTTTTGCTTAATTTCAAAATTCAAAAATCCAAATTTTTCAGAATTTTCTTTCTCTTTTCCAATATGTTTTTTATAGTTGGTTTCCCTTTAGAAAACCCGTAAAAATCGTTACTTTTAGCTAAAAGTGATTTCCCTTCGAGATACAGCGTTTTTGCTAAATTTCAAAACTGATCCCTAAATATCGTTAGTTTTGCCTAAAAGTGCTTTGTTCTCGAGATAAAGCGCTTTTTCCAAAATTCAAAAATCCAAATTTTTCAGAATTTTCTTTCTCTTTTTCAATATGTTTTTTATAGTTGGTTTCCCTTTAGAAAACCCGTAAAAATCGTTACTTTTAGCTAAAAGTGATTTCCCTTCGAGATACAGCGTTTTTGCTAAATTTCAAAACTGATCCCTAAATATCGTTAGTTTTGCCTAAAAGTGCTTTGTTCTCGAGATAAAGCGCTTTTTCCAAAATTCAAAAATCCAAATTTTTCAGAATTTTCTTTCTCTTTTTCAATATGTTTTTTATAGTTGGTTTCCCTTTAGAAAACCCGTAAAAATCGTTACTTTTAGCTAAAAGTGATTTCCCTTCGAGATACAGCGTTTTTGCTAAATTTCAAAACTGATCCCTAAATATCGTTAGTTTTGCCTAAAAGTGCTTTGTTCTCGAGATAAAGCGCTTTTTCCAAAATTCAAAAATCCAAATTTTTCAGAATTTTCTTTCTCTTTTCCAATATGATTTTTTATAGTTGGTTTCCCTTTAGAAAACCCGTAAAAATCGTTACTTTTAGCTAAAAGTGATTTCCCTTCGAGATACAGCGTTTTTGCTAAATTTCAAAACTGATCCCTAAATATCGTTAGTTTTGCCTAAAAGTGCTTTGTTCTCGAGATAAAGCGCTTTTTCCAAAATTCAAAAATCCAAATTTTTCAGAATTTTCTTTCTCTTTTCCAATATGAATTTTATAGTTGGTTTCCCTTTAGAAAACCCGTAAAAATCGTTACTTTTAGCTAAAAGTGATTTCCCTTCGAGATACAGCGTTTTTGCTAAATTTCAAAACTGATCCCTAAATATCGTTAGTTTTGCCTAAAAGTGCTTTGTTCTCGAGATAAAGCGCTTTTTCCAAAATTCAAAAATCCAAATTTTTCAGAATTTTCTTTCTCTTTTTCAATATGTTTTTTATAGTTGGTTTCCCTTTAGAAAACCCGTAAAAATCGTTACTTTTAGCTAAAAGTGATTTCCCTTCGAGATACAGCGTTTTTGCTAAATTTCAAAACTGATCCCTAAATATCGTTAGTTTTGCCTAAAAGTGTTTTGTTCTCGAGATAAAGCGCATTTTCCAAAATTCAAAAATCCAAATTTTTCAGAATTTTCTTTCCCTCTTTCAATATGATTTTTATAGTTGGTTTCCCTTTAGAAAACCCGTAAAAATCGTTACTTTTAGCTAAAAGTGATTTCCCTTCGAGATACAGCGTTTTTGCTTAATTTCAAAATTCAAAAATCCAAATTTTTCAGAATTTTCTTTCCCTCTTTCAATATGTTTTTTATAGTTGGTTTCCCTTTAGAAAACCCGTAAAAATCGTTACTTTTAGCTAAAAGTGATTTCCCTTCGAGATACAGCGTTTTTGCTAAATTTCAAAACTGATCCCTAAATATCGTTAGTTTTGCCTAAAAGTGCTTTGTTCTCGAGATAAAGCGCTTTTTCCAAAATTCAAAAATCCAAATTTTTCAGAATTTTCTTTCCCTCTTTCAATATGATTTTTATAGTTGGTTTCCCTTTAGAAAACCCGTAAAAATCGTTACTTTTAGCTAAAAGTGATTTCCCTTCGAGATACAGCGTTTTGCTAAATTTCAAAACTGATCCCTAAATATCGTTAGTTTTGCCTAAAAGTGCTTAGTTCTCGAAATAAAGCGCTTTTTCCAAAATTCAAAAATCCAAATTTTTCAGAATTTTCTTTCTCTTTTCCAATATGTTTTTTATAGTTGGTTTCCCTTTAGAAAACCCGTAAAAATCGTTACTTTTAGCTAAAAGTGATTTCCCTTCGAGATACAGCGTTTTTGCTAAATTTCAAAACTGATCCCTAAATATCGTTAGTTTTGCCTAAAAGTGCTTTGTTCTCGAGATAAAGCGCTTTTTCCAAAATTCAAAAATCCAAATTTTTCAGAATTTTCTTTCTCTTTTTCAATATGTTTTTTAAAGTTGGTTTCCCTTTAGAAAACCCGTAAAAATCGTTACTTTTAGCTAAAAGTGATTTCCCTTCGAGATACAGCGTTTTTGCTAAATTTCAAAACTGATCCCTAAATATCGTTAGTTTTGCCTAAAAGTGCTTTGTTCTCGAGATAAAGCGCTTTTTCCAAAATTCAAAAATCCAAAATTTTCAGAATTTTCTTTCTCTTTTCCAATATGTTTTTTATAGTTGGTTTCCCTTTAGAAAACCCGTAAAAGTCGTTACTTTTAGCTAAAAGTTATTTCCCTTCGAGATACAGCGTTTTTGCTAAATTTCAAAACTGATCCCTAAATATCGTTAGTTTTGCCTAAAAGTGCTTTGTTCTCGAGATAAAGCGCTTTTTCCAAAATTCAAAAATCAAAATTTTTCAGAATTTTCTTTCTCTTTTCCAATATGTTTTTTATAGTTGGTTTCCCTTTAGAAAACCCGTAAAAATCGTTACTTTTAGCTAAAAGTGATTTCCCTTCGAGATACAGCGTTTTTGCTAAATTTCAAAACTGATCCCTAAATATCGTTAGTTTTGCCTAAAAGTGCTTTGTTCTCGAGATAAAGCGCTTTTTCCAAAATTCAAAAATCCAAATTTTTCAGAATTTTCTTTCTCTTTTTCAATATGTTTTTTATAGTTGGTTTCCCTTTAGAAAACCCGTAAAAATCGTTACTTTTAGCTAAAAGTGATTTCCCTTCGAGATACAGCGTTTTTGCTTAGTTTCAAAACTGATCCCTAAATATCGTTAGTTTTGCCTAAAAGTGCTTTGTTCTCGAGATAAAGCGCTTTTTCCAAAATTCAAAAATCCAAATTTTTCTTTCTCTTTTTCAATATGTTTTTTATAGTTGGTTTCCCTTTAGAAAACCCGTAAAAATCGTTACTTTTAGCTAAAAGTGATTTCCCTTCGAGATACAGCGTTTTTGCTAAATTTCAAAACTGATCCCTAAATATCGTTAGTTTTGCCTAAAAGTGCTTTGTTCTCGAGATAAAGCGCTTTTTCCAAAATTCAAAAATCCAAATTTTTCAGAATTTTCTTTCTCTTTTCCAATATGTTTTTTATAGTTGGTTTCCCTTTAGAAAACCCGTAAAAATCGTTACTTTTAGCTAAAAGTGATTTCCCTTCGAGATACAGCGTTTTTGCTAAATTTCAAAACTGATCCCTAAATATCGTTAGTTTTGCCTAAAAGTGCTTTGTTCTCGAGATAAAGCGCTTTTTCCAAAATTCAAAAATCCAAATTTTTCAGAATTTTCTTTCTCTTTTTCAATATGTTTTTTATAGTTGGTTTCCCTTTAGAAAACCCGTAAAAATCGTTACTTTTAGCTAAAAGTGATTTCCCTTCGAGATACAGCGTTTTTGCTAAATTTCAAAACTGATCCCTAAATATCGTTAGTTTTGCCGAAAAGTGTTTTGTTCTCGAGATAAAGCGCATTTTCCAAAATTCAAAAATCCAAATTTTTCAGAATTTTCTTTCCCTCTTTCAATATGATTTTTATAGTTGGTTTCCCTTTAGAAAACCCGTAAAAATCGTTACTTTTAGCTAAAAGTGATTTCCCTTCGAGATACAGCGTTTTTGCTAAATTTCAAAACTGATCCCTAAATATCGTTAGTTTTGCCTAAAAGTGCTTTGTTCTCGAGATAAAGCGCTTTTTCCAAAATTCAAAAATCCAAATTTTTCAGAATTTTCTTTCTCTTTTTCAATATGTTTTTTATAGTTGGTTTCCCTTTAGAAAACCCGTAAAAATCGTTACTTTTAGCTAAAAGTGATTTCCCTTCGAGATACAGCCCTAAATATCGTTAGTTTTGCCTAAAAGTGCTTTGTTCTCGAGATAAAGCGCTTTTTCCAAAATTCAAAAATCCAAATTTTTCAGAATTTTCTTTCTCTTTTTCAATATGTTTTTTATAGTTGGTTTCCCTTTAGAAAACCCGTAAAAATCGTTACTTTTAGCTAAAAGTGATTTCCCTTCGAGATACAGCGTTTTTGCTTAGTTTCAAAACTGATCCCTAAATATCGTTAGTTTTGCCTAAAAGTGCTTTGTTCTCGAGATAAAGCGCTTTTTCCAAAATTCAAAAATCCAAATTTTTCAGAATTTTCTTTCTCTTTTTCAATATGTTTTTTATAGTTGGTTTCCCTTTAGAAAAACCCGTAAAAATCGTTACTTTTAGCTAAAAGTGATTTCCCTTCGAGATACAGCGTTTTTGCTAAATTTCAAAACTGATCCCTAAATATCGTTAGTTTTGCCTAAAAGTGCTTTGTTCTCGAGATAAAGCGCTTTTTCCAAAATTCAAAAATCCAATTTTTTCAGAATTTTCTTTCTCTTTTTCAATATGTTTTTTATAGTTGGTTTCCCTTTAGAAAACCCGTAAAAATCGTTACTTTTAGCTAAAAGTGATTTCCCTTCGAGATACAGCGTTTTTGCTAAATTTCAAAACTGATCCCTAAATATCGTTAGTTTTGCCTAAAAGTGCTTTGTTCTCGAGATAAAGCGCTTTTTCCAAAATTCAAAAATCCAAATTTTTCAGAATTTTCTTTCTCTTTTTCAATATGTTTTTTTATAGTTGGTTTCCCTTTAGAAAACCCGTAAAAATCGTTACTTTTAGCTAAAAGTGATTTCCCTTCGAGATACAGCGTTTTTGCTAAATTTCAAAACTGATCCCTAAATATCGTTAGTTTTGCCTAAAAGTGCTTTGTTCTCGAGATAAAGCGCTTTTTCCAAAATTCAAAAATCCAAATTTTTCAGAATTTTCTTTCTCTTTTTCAATATGTTTTTTATAGTTGGTTTCCCTTTAGAAAACCCGTAAAAATCGTTACTTTTAGCTAAAAGTGATTTCCCTTCGAGATACAGCGTTTTTGCTAAATTTCAAAACTGATCCCTAAATATCGTTAGTTTTGCCTAAAAGTGCTTTGTTCTCGAGATAAAGCGCTTTTTCCAAAATTCAAAAATCCAAATTTTTCAGAATTTTCTTTCTCTTTTTCAATATGTTTTTTATAGTTGGTTTCCCTTTAGAAAACCCGTAAAAATCGTTACTTTTAGCTAAAAGTGATTTCCCTTCGAGATACAGCGTTTTTGCTAAATTTCAAAACTGATCCCTAAATATCGTTAGTTTTGCCTAAAAGTGCTTTGTTCTCGAGATAAAGCGCTTTTTCCAAAATTCAAAAATCCAAATTTTTCAGAATTTTCTTTCTCTTTTTCAATATGTTTTTTATATTTTTTATAGTTGGTTTCCCTTTAGAAAACCCGTAAAAATCGTTACTTTTAGCTAAAAGTGATTTCCCTTCGAGATACAGCGTTTTTGCTAAATTTCAAAACTGATCCCTAAATATCGTTAGTTTTGCCTAAAAGTGCTTTGTTCTCGAGATAAAGCGCTTTTTCCAAAATTCAAAAATCCAAATTTTTCAGAATTTTCTTTCTCTTTTCCAATATGTTTTTTATAGTTGGTTTCCCTTTAGAAAACCCGTAAAAATCGTTACTTTTAGCTAAAAGTGATTTCCCTTCGAGATACAGCGTTTTTGCTAAATTTCAAAACTGATCCCTAAATATCGTTAGTTTTGCCTAAAAGTGCTTTGTTCTCGAGATAAAGCGCTTTTTCCAAAATTCAAAAATCCAAATTTTTCAGAATTTTCTTTCTCTTTTTCAATATGTTTTTTATAGTTGGTTTCCCTTTAGAAAACCCGTAAAAATCGTTACTTTTAGCTAAAAGTGATTTCCCTTCGAGATACAGCGTTTTTGCTTAATTTCAAAATTCAAAAATCCAAATTTTTCAGAATTTTCTTTCTCTTTTCCAATATGTTTTTTATAGTTGGTTTCCCTTTAGAAAACCCGTAAAAATCGTTACTTTTAGCTAAAAGTGATTTCCCTTCGAGATACAGCGTTTTTGCTAAATTTCAAAACTGATCCCTAAATATCGTTAGTTTTGCCTAAAAGTGTTTTGTTCTCGAGATAAAGCGCATTTTCCAAAATTCAAAAATCCAAATTTTTCAGAATTTTCTTTCCCTCTTTCAATATGTTTTTTATAGTTGGTTTCCCTTTAGAAAACCCGTAAAAATCGTTACTTTTAGCTAAAAGTGATTTCCCTTCGAGATACAGCGTTTTTGCTAAATTTCAAAACTGATCCCTAAATATCGTTAGTTTTGCCTAAAAGTGCTTTGTTCTCGAGATAAAGCGCTTTTTCCAAAATTCAAAAATCCAAATTTTTCAGAATTTTCTTTCTCTTTTTCAATATGTTTTTTATAGTTGGTTTCCCTTTAGAAAACCCGTAAAAATCGTTACTTTTAGCTAAAAGTGATTTCCCTTCGAGATACAGCGTTTTTGCTAAATTTCAAAACTGATCCCTAAATATCGTTAGTTTTGCCTAAAAGTGCTTTGTTCTCGAGATAAAGCGCTTTTTCCAAAATTCAAAAATCCAAATTTTTCAGAATTTTCTTTCTCTTTTCCAATATGTTTTTTATAGTTGGTTTCCCTTTAGAAAACCCGTAAAAATCGTTACTTTTAGCTAAAAGTGATTTCCCTTCGAGATACAGCGTTTTTGCTAAATTTCAAAACTGATCCCTAAATATCGTTAGTTTTGCCTAAAAGTGCTTTGTTCTCGAGATAAAGCGCTTTTTCCAAAATTCAAAAATCCAAATTTTTCAGAATTTTCTTTCTCTTTTTCAATATGTTTTTTATAGTTGGTTTCCCTTTAGAAAACCCGTAAAAATCGTTACTTTTAGCTAAAAGTGATTTCCCTTCGAGATACAGCGTTTTTGCTAAATTTCAAAACTGATCCCTAAATATCGTTAGTTTTGCCTAAAAGTGCTTTGTTCTCGAGATAAAGCGCTTTTTTCCAAAATTCAAAAATCCAAATTTTTCAGAATTTTCTTTCTCTTTTTCAATATGTTTTTTATAGTTGGTTTCCCTTTAGAAAACCCGTAAAAATCGTTACTTTTAGCTAAAAGTGATTTCCCTTCGAGATACAGCGTTTTTGCTAAATTTCAAAACTGATCCCTTAATATCGTTAGTTTTGCCTAAAAGTGCTTTGTTCTCGAGATAAAGCGCTTTTTCCAAAATTCAAAAATCCAAATTTTTCAGAATTTTCTTTCTCTTTTTCAATATGTTTTTTATAGTTGGTTTCCCTTTAGAAAACCCGTAAAAATCGTTACTTTTAGCTAAAAGTGATTTCCCTTCGAGATACAGCGTTTTTGCTAAATTTCAAAACTGATCCCTAAATATCGTTAGTTTTGCCTAAAAGTGCTTTGTTCTCGAGATAAAGCGCTTTTTCCAAAATTCAAAAATCCAAATTTTTCAGAATTTTCCTTCTCTTTTCAATATGATTTTTATAGTTGGTTTCCCTTTAGAAAACCCGTAAAAATCGTTACTTTTAGCTAAAAGTGATTTCCCTTCGAGATACAGCGTTTTTGCTTAATTCAAAATTCAAAAATCCAAATTTTCAGAATTTTCTTTCTCTTTTCCAATAGGTTTTTTATAGTTGGTTTCCCTTTAGAAAACCCGTAAAAATCGTTACTTTTAGCTAAAAGTGATTTCCCTTCGAGATACAGCGTTTTTGCTAAATTTCAAAACTGATCCCTAAATATCGTTAGTTTTGCCTAAAAGTGCTTTGTTCTCGAGATAAAGCGCTTTTTCCAAAATTCAAAAATCCAAATTTTTCAGAATTTTCTTTCTCTTTTTCAATATGTTTTTTATAGTTGGTTTCCCTTTAGAAAACCCGTAAAAATCGTTACTTTTAGCTAAAAGTGATTCCCTTCGAGATACAGCGTTTTGCTAAATTTCAAAACTGATCCCTAAATATCGTTAGTTTTGCCTAAAAGTGTTTTGTTCTCGAGATAAAGCGCATTTTCCAAAATTCAAAAATCCAATTTTTCAGAATTTTCTTTCCCTCTTTCAATATGTTTTTTATAGTTGGTTTCCCTTTAGAAAACCCGTAAAAATCGTTACTTTTAGCTAAAAGTGATTTCCCTTCGAGATACAGCGTTTTTGCTAAATTTCAAAACTGATCCTAAATATCGTTAGTTTTGCCTAAAAGTGCTTTGTTCTCGAGATAAAGCGCTTTTTCCAAAATTCAAAAATCCAAATTTTTCAGAATTTTCTTTCTCTTTTTCAATATGTTTTTTATAGTTGGTTTCCCTTTAGAAAACCCGTAAAAATCGTTACTTTTAGCTAAAAGTGATTTCCCTTCGAGATACAGCGTTTTTGCTAAATTTCAAAACTGATCCCTAAACATCGTTAGTTTTGCCTAAAAGTGCTTTGTTCTCGAGATAAAGCGCTTTTTCCAAAATTCAAAAATCCAAATTTTTCAGAATTTTCTTCTCTTTTTCAATATTGTTTTTTATAGTTGGTTTCCCTTTAGAAAACCCGTAAAAATCGTTACTTTTAGCTAAAAGTGATTTCCCTTCGAGATACAGCGTTTTTGCTAAATTTCAAAACTGATCCCTAAATATCGTTAGTTTTGCCTAAAAGTGCTTTGTTCTCGAGATAAAGCGCTTTTTCCAAAATTCAAAAATCCAAATTTTTCAGAATTTTCTTTCTCTTTTTCAATATGTTTTTTATAGTTGGTTTCCCTTTAGAAAACCCGTAAAAAATCGTTACTTTTAGCTAAAAGTGATTCCCTTCGAGATACAGCGTTTTTGCTAAATTTCAAAACTGATCCCTAAATATCGTTAGTTTTGCCTAAAAGTGCTTTGTTCTCGAGATAAAGCGCTTTTTCCAAAATTCAAAAATCCAAATTTTTCAGAATTTTCTTTCTCTTTTTCAATATGTTTATAGTTGGTTTCCTTTAGAAAACCCGTAAAAATCGTTACTTTTAGCTAAAAGTGATTTCCCTTTCGAGATACAGCGTTTTTGCTAAATTTCAAAACTGATCCTAAATATCGTTAGTTTTGCCTAAAAGTGCTTTGTTCTCGAGATAAAGCGCTTTTTCCAAAATTCAAAATCCAAATTTTTCAGAATTTTCTTTCTCTTTTTCAATATGTTTTTTATAGTTGGTTTTCCCTTTAGAAAACCCGTAAAAATCGTTACTTTTAGCTAAAAGTGATTTCCCTTCGAGATACAGCGTTTTTGCTAAATTTCAAAACTGATCCCTAAATATCGTTAGTTTTGCCTAAAAGTGCTTTGTTCTCGAGATAAAAGCGCTTTTTCCAAAATTCAAAAATCCAAATTTTTCAGAATTTTCTTTCTCTTTTTCAATATGTTTTTTATAGTTGGTTTCCCTTTAGAAAACCCGTAAAAATCGTTACTTTTAGCTAAAGTTATTTCCCTTCGAGATACAGCGTTTTTGCTTAAAATTTCAAAATTCAAAAATCCAAATTTTTCAGAATTTTCTTTCTCTTTTCCAATATGTTTTTTATAGTTGGTTTCCCTTTAGAAAACCCGTAAAAATCGTTACTTTTAGCTAAAAGTGATTTCCCTTCGAGATACAGCGTTTTTGCTAAATTTCAAAACTGATCCCTAAATATCGTTAGTTTTGCCTAAAAGTGCTTTGTTCTCGAGATAAAGCGCTTTTTCCAAAATTCAAAAATCCAAATTTTTCAGAATTTTCTTTCTCTTTTTCAATATGTTTTTTATAGTTGG